>BGPR01002458.1:89277-173675 GCA_013235015.1 Araneus ventricosus | reverse complement strand
ATCCTTCAGACAAACAAAACTTCGAAAATCCGGTATGATTTAACCCTATACGGGTTCTTCCATAGCAACAGTAATTATAACTCTACTCAATTAATATCAACTAAATAGCCTAATGTAGCTAGCAAAATTATTTTAATAAAAAAATGATGAACTATATGTACCTAACTAAATTAAAGGAAATAATCAACAATGAAAATTTTTAAAAAGTGAGAAATAATCTAACTGCATCCTTTTTATTGCAGTATCTAGTTTTAGTACGACCATTACACCACTTTTGTTGCTTTTTACCACGTTTTTATTAACTCGCTTTCTTGTCTGTCTGTATGTTCGGTACAAATTTTGCAATGAATTTTAAACTAACTTCCCGATGAGCTGGATATTTGAAACTTTAAACATAGCTCAGAACTCGATGACAATGCAATATTAATTCGCTTTCTTGTCTGTCATTTCATATTTTGCATGACGCATGCTCAGTACGTTTTTCATTATATCTCGAAAACTATTAACATTACAGACTTGATGGTCTAACGTAATTTAATTTTTCAGGAAAATAACAATTTCCTATATATGATCAGGTGAAGAGAAATTGAAATAAACCTCAAATTTGTCACGTGTCTCCGTCATAACATGTTTAAAATCGATTGCAAAATTTCACACACACAAGACTAAAAAGCAGAAAATAATTATTTAAATAAAATAAAAATTTTAATATACCACGTTTTTAAAACGGACTAAAAAGTATAAAATAATTTCTTGTAGCCCCATACAGATTTAAAACGAAAAACGTGGGGCGCATACAATAGTTAAAAAAATCCCTTTTCGGCAAGCTTGAAGGCAAAGGTAGATTCCTTTACGTTAATGTTACAAAAGTAATGAAATATTACATATTGATCAATACAGACAAAGCCAATGACTTTATTGTTTCTACACATTGCAACATTTACTCTGTGATTCTGTTTTCATGATATTTAATTTTTTAGTATATCAAGGTTTTATCATTCCATTTTTCATTCCAAAAAGTTATGATAGATTTATCGATCAGTACATTGGTCGATTTTTTTATATCTCAACACATAATCATTCAACAGGTAGGAGTCATAAAGAAATAAACATCTCAGCAGTGCAAATATCTCCTAGATAACATTAAGCTATCCTATCTGAAACAGTAACAAGAAATTGACTCTTGACACGAATGAAAAAAGACAATACATTTAAAAATTAATTTATTTAAACTAGGCTACAATATAATTGTGCGAACATTACTTTGTCAGATGGTAAAATCACATGACATGAAACACTTCAATACTACTAAAATGGGCTCATTTAGAGAACTCCCTGGTTACAGAGATAATAGTCACTAAATTCTTAACATATAAGAGAATAAAAATTATTAAACATTGTGAGTGGCAAATTTAATATGTGTATTTAAAGCATAGGATATGAATGCAGCCTATTTGAACAGTAAATTTAAATCTCCATCGACGGTTAAAACAAAATACTCAGGCAGAAAATCCCAAAACAATTTTAAAGTTAAGGGGATATTTTTCAATAGCAAAAAGGATAAAGGGAACTCTTATTTAATTACTCTTATTTTTGCCTACTTTATATTGATTTTATTAAACAAATCATGGTCCCGCCATGTTTAGTTAAATATCAAATTAAAGTAATCTGTCAAATTAACTAATTATCAAATTAACTGTTTGATTAATAAAATTAACTATTTACTTAATTAGAGTTAACTAATTAATTGTTACGAAATCTTCACTAAGACATTTTTTATGGCTCATACTATTTGCCAGCAATCTTTATCTTATAATTATGTAATAATTATCTCTGTATGTATGTTCCACATCTCTTACTAAACCACTGGACTGATTTCAATCAAACTTTGCAAACTTTTTATTTAAGAAAAGAGAAAGGTCACCTTCAACTTTTCAAAGCCTAAAAGTTTATTAAAAATTCGCTTAATTAAAAATTAAGCAAGGCTTTTTTCCGCGATATCTTTCATTTCCATAAATTTGTTTCTCTCATTTCAATAATTTTTCAAAATTAATTTTAAACTGAATTCGTAACAATATTCTTGTTGAAGAACAACAATACTACGAAAAACTTTTTCAGAAGGAAGAATGCTAAAAGAAAATTTTAACTATAGACGATTACCAACTATTGATTTATTTTCATGCTTTAAATTAATGAATAATTAACTAGTTAATTTATTTGTTTCAAAATATTCATTAAAACCTTTCTTTTACTTTAGGAATTGTTAACAAAATTTGAAGTACCTATATAACAAATAATAATGTATGGAGAAAACGACTGTTTTTAAAAATCGTCTGTTTCAATTGATATTCTAATTTTAATAAAAAAACGTTTCAGATCAGAAAAGGAATTTGTATATTATAATATTTATACAATAGTAATTTTTACATTAAAAATATTAAACATGAAAACATTTTTGTCCGGAGCAAAGCCAGGTATATCAACTAGTTTACCGTATAAAAAGTGGAAGTGAATGAGACTGAAGGAAACTCATAACTTCTAAGTAATTCTTGCTGTCAAAAAACTTTCAATATAAAAGTAGTTTGTTATGATAAGGTGATAATTCCTCTGATTGAAATTTTCTTTCCATCTTCAATCGTAACGGAGCTATGGCGAAAAGATAAATTGGGGAATTGAACATCGCTTTTCAGCTCATAACTTCTAAGGAATTGTAGCTGTCAAAAAACCTTTAATATAAAAGTTGCTCGTTCTGATAAGGTGATAATTCGCCTAATTGATTTTTTTCCTTTCTTTAGTCGTAGAATTGAATTATTTTTCCTATATTTAAGCATTTTAGCTCATAACTTCTATAAAATTGTAGCTATCAAAAAAGTTTCGATACAAAAGTTGTTTATTATAAAGAGGCAATAATTCGCCTATTTTGAGTTTTCATTCTATCTTCAATCGTAAAGGAATTATGGGAAAATGAAATTTTCAGCCCTCCACCATTTCCACCCCCTTTTAACTGGTTAGCCCATCTACAAACTCGGTCGATATTTTTACCGACCTTACAACATGTACCTCGCCGGTTAAAATCTAATCAAAATTATTCTAGTTATCGTGTTCACAAGATAACATCGGCAAAAGCGTTATATATATACGTCTCTACTAATAATAAGGAAAAGAACATTTCGCCTTCTATTCTCATAAGGATTAGAGCTACAAGAATGAAAGCGGGTGGAAGAGACTGCAAATGACGAGAGCTTTCCAAAAAGGGGTAACATGCATAGGCCGAAACGTACTTTAAGTTAGAGGGAGAGGAGGGGAAGGGTGGGAAAATCGCTTTTCAGCTCATAACTTCTAAGCAATTGCAGCTATCGAAAAAGTTTAAATGCAAAAATTGTTCGTTTTGATAAGGCAATAATTCGCTTAATTTGAATTTTCTTTCTATTTTCAATTGTAAAGGAATTATGGGTAAAAAATTTCCACCCCCCACCATTTCCACCCCCTTTGAGCTGGATAGTCCATCTACGAACTCGACCGAGATTTTAACTATCCTTACAACATATCCCACGCTGGTTATATTTAAATCAAAATTACTCGAGTTATCGTGGTCACAAGATAAGATGGGAAAAAGCGTTATACCTATATATATATATATAGGTATAACGCTTTTAAAAAGGTGAAAGGCAGTCCATTTTGATCATAGAAGAGACCATTTTTGCTTAAATATTCTTTTATTCAGGCATTACGTTATTTCTTCATAGGTAAAGTATTTAATTTTTACGTAGCTCCATGACCAGTATTCAGAAGGTTACGCCTGAGCGGCGCGCTGCTGTTGAAAGCTTACATGCTGGCGTGAAAAAAAGGGCAGAAATGAATGCGCAGAACGCTTAAGTACCCAGGAAAGGGAATTTCCCCTTTAGAAACTCGTGATTTGAAAAGAAAGTTGTAGTGCGTTTATTATGATGAAAGTAGAAGTATTTAAAATGAGGTGTCGTTAAGATTATTTAGGAAAGTTAAAAAATTAAAATATCACACATATATATATATAAACTTTTTAACGAAGGGTGGTTTTGGGTTCTAGGGGTCATGATCGGCGAAGATCTGCAGAAATTTTCTGAAAGTCGTGTCATGAGAACCATTGCAATAGGTAGACTTCCTATAAGGAATCTACCTAATAGTAAGGAGTGTAGGGAGAGTTGTCGTTGAGAAAACTCACACAACAGTTCATATCATTTCCATTGCAATAAAATTGTTAGTGACTGAAATAAACTATTTATGCATCAATTATCTATTGCATGCGCCCCACGTTTTTCGTTTTAAACCTGTGTGGAGCTATAAATCTATATGGAGCTAGAGGAAATTATTTTACACTTTTTAGTCCGTTTTAAAAACGTGGTATATTAAAATTTTTATTTTATTTAAATAATTATTAACAGATATTTTCAATGTCTCCCAATCGGACTTTTAAAGATTGGGTTTTCGAGATTATAATATATTTAGAACTTGTTGCCTTGGGATTCAAATGAATTTTTCGCAACCAATAACGAATAGTTCTGAATTTTTTCAGCAGCTGCTAGGAACATGAGACCACGTGTTCCAACCAGACGTGAAAAAATTAGAAACATTCATTATTGGTTCCGAAAAACTGATTTGAATCTTTCTCTTTGAAATTTCAAAAAATTGAGATAGGTGGTGTTGCTTGTTAAGTGAGGATATACTTAGAAATATTTTTTTTAAATTATTAACATTGGGAAAAAAATTGTCCTACAATTAAATTCTTATCATTATAAAGATAATGTTTTGAATTTTAAGATGGAGTAAAAATCATTCTTGCAGTGTAATGTTTTCGGAAGTCATCGTGGAAAAAAAAGGTATCTCATAATTTTTAATTAAAATTTTAAAAAATCTCTCCGAAGTGCACATTCCCACGAACAAAGTATGTTTGTGCCAAATTTGATAGGTCTTTGTCCAATGGCCTGTCTGTAGAGCGACAACATACAGACATACATTCGCTTTTATTATCAGTAGAGATGTCAGATATATAACACATGTAGTTTTGCAATGTCTCTTTGATGCGAATCGATAATAATAAATAGAACTGCGAACAGAAAAGCCCCCCCCCCCTTTTTTTTCGAATGTGAACTATTTACAAATGTCTCTACTTTTATTAGTATTAACAAAATTACAATTAAATATCTGCTTTTACCAGTGTTAACAAAATTACAATTAATTGTCTGCTTTTATCAGTATTGACAATAAATTAGAATTAAATGTCATTTGCTATTATCAATATTTTTTGTGGCATTATCATTGGAGTTCCGCAACTTAATTGATATCATTAAAAAGATAATTTTTTGCGCTTTCAGATGGTGTAAAAACGATTTTTGTGCTGTAATATTTTCGAAACTTATTAAGGAAAAACGCCAAAATTTCGCTTATTTTTTAATTAATTAAAATTCTAATTAAAAAATTCTACAAAAAAAACTGCTCCGAGGTGCACATTACAACCCTCCAAAGAATGTTCGTGCCAAATTCCGTAGCTGTAAGTCCAGCGGTCTGCCCTGTAGAGCGCCAACACACACACAGAGATACACGCACATTCTACTTTATTATTAGTAGAGATTAGTACAGGAAAGCAAATCATTAAACAGAGAACTTGAACATCACTGTAGTAATGAAAGTACTAATAATAAAATACTGGCTGCTAATAGTAACACACTAAAACAAACACACTCTGAAGTAAAACAAGTGATTTTTAATTATTTCTTAAATTGGAAATGAAATAATCCATTTTTATATGTTTTCTTCTGCAAACTGCGTGGAAAACAGAAAAATGACAGTTGCTAATCAAGATTTTCTGACCCATGATAAAAAAAAAGCCCCTTTATTTTTAAATCTTTTACTGGACATTAGAAGAGATGTTTTTTGATCCCTATTGTTATATGTAAAATAATTTTCTCTACATAATCTTCGATGCACAGCATTTCATTTATATATATATATAAAATACGCTTTTAAAGTTTGACTATGTACAACATAAAACACTTTCATTAGTTATATTAGCGTCCTGATATGGAGCAACACGAGGGCTATTTTGGGACGGACCTCGTCATTTTGAACCGCGGTCAGATGACGAGGACGACACCTGAGCTGGCAACCCCTCTCCAAACTTCTACGCCACACCAACAGGAGGACTTTGGCCACTACGTATGATTTAGCGTGCAGCAGGCCCCATACACGGCGGATCTTCAGTGGAATCGAGTTTCGACCCTGGAATCCTCCGGCCCCAAAGCCGAGACCTTACCACTAGGCCACCGCGGCCTCCACACAATTGATGGACACACTTATATTTTAAACATATCATAGAAAAAATTGTGTTTTACAATGTACTAAAATCAATTATAGCAGATACTTGTTATCCAAAACTAACTTAACATTTTTTATGAATTTTTAAAGCTGAAGACAAACTGAAATTATAACTTAGAACGAAACAAATCGCAAATACCTGTTATGAATTGTTCATACAAATAAATTTAATCCATTTTCGTATAAAAGCTTCTAAATTTTACATTAAGAATATGTTACAGAATATCTTGGGAAAACTGAAGTTATAAGAATTGACAATCATAGTATTAAGAAATAAAAAAATTCCAAATTATAAGTATCAAAAATTGTTTATTTATTAAAAAATTATAATTAAAAATATTACAATTAAAAATATTAACATTCTGATTAACGGGAAGAGAGGGCGATATGAATATTATAGAAATAGAATCAAGAAAATAAGAATTAATTGCATTATGCATGAATTAATTAATGTAAAACTTTCCAAATGTCCAAATTTGAAAGAGTCTAATAAGAGGTTTTTTTTTTTTTGTTGTTGTTGAAATCAAATGTTTTGCGATTTCAGCAGGGAAGATATTTTTAAGGGGTTTTTTTTGCCACAATTCCTGGAATAAAATTCCGTAATAAAATTTTAAAAAATTCCAGCATCTAATCAACACGTTCGAGATAATCGATCTATTTTGTTAAACAAGCAAAGTAATTCCTCAACAAATGAAAACTTTAAGTGCAAATGCACCGTGCAGCATCTGTAAAATAAATAAAATAAAATAAATGATAAAAAAATTAAAATATCCCCTATTTCTTGAAATGATATTTAAAAAATTTATATATTGTAACATTAATCGAATGTATTGCAGATAAATGCTACTAGTATGAAAACAAATGCTTATAAAAAAGAAATAATCTTTTAGTAAAATCAAAACACTTACCACTTAAGAGCACATAGCTAAGGCAGAAAAACGCACCGAATCAACATTAAGGCACTTTCGCCTGAACACTCTCCGTTCATTCAAAGAATTCCACGCTGCTCTACCGGAACTCGCTGTTTACTTCATAGTTTGGCGGCAAATCACGAACCTGTTCCTTACGAAGCTATTGCATGACCACACATTTGCCGAAACGAGATCAATAACAAGGCAGAGTGGAAGCCCTTTTTGCGTAATTAAATTAAGTCGTCCATTGAGAAAACATGAACCTGTGTTTTTCCAAGCCCTTTATCGCAGGAATCTGTTGCGGTATAAAATCCTTGCGGGTCAGCAGGTAGTTAAATTATTTCACTCTGCGTGTGTTCAAATGAGCGGAACCAACAAGACATTTTTCTTCTCTGTCCCCGTCCCCCTTTTTTTTATTTATTTGCGGGTTGAGGAAAGTAACTTTCCCTTTCGTTTTGAGGGTTGCCTTGAAGAAGCGAAAGGGATGACGCACAGGGAAGCAGGTGGTATTATTTCGTAAAGCGAGGTTACTCCACTGTTGATTCGAGCAGTCGCTCAGAGTCAGAAGTGTTCGGACACAGAAATTTCGAAAAAAGTCGTGTCTTATTTCCTTACAGGAACAGATTTTGAAGAATTCTCTTACATATGATTCTTTTGATTGTTTTTAATCATAGAGTTTTTTTAGACTTTTTAAAAATAAAGTCTAAAAAAATTTAATTATTGCAAATTTGCTATGTTCTCATTTGCATCAAAAAAATAATTGAGTAGTTACGAAAAATTAATGAAAATAAAAACAATTTTGCCGTCTTCCGATAAATACGATTTTTTCAAATTATTTTAAAAATACATTTGGATTTTTAAAAAACGTAAAAATCTAAAAATGTGCAAAATAAGTAAAAATATAAGGACATTCAAAATTTAAAATAAAGTCTAGTAAAATGTACTTATTGAAATTTTTGTGCTCGCAAATGTGTCCAAAACGCTTAGATAGTTTTTAAAAAAATGAATGAAAATTACTTTTATTGTACATCCAAATCCACTTTTTCATAAAAATACAATTTTTGTTGTCATATTTTAATAATATACAGAAGGTTCCGATACTTCGGAGACAGGCTTATAGGTATAGCAGTAGTCATCAAGTGGAACCAAAATTGTCATAAAACATGTATTAATAATGCACACGACATTTATCCGGTGAAAATCGCGAAAATGGGCATGCAATGCGTGTCCCAAAAATTCGAATTTAGAAAAAATTTCAAAATTGTTTCACAGATCATAATGCGATAATTTATAACGACGATATTCAAAGCAGCTTCCGTCGAAATCGAATATTAGAGGAGCTTTTTTGTGTGTGCGTATGAAGCCGTGATCAGAATTGCGCATTATGTCGGCACTCTGTTTTCTGCCATTCTATAATTTTTCTTTTAATAGTTCGGTTTCGATGGAAGTTGCTTTGAATACTTTTATAAGTTATCCCTTAATGTTCTATTAAGCAATTTTGATTTTTTTTCATAAATTTGAATATTTTAATACTTATTTGCGCGATTTTTATCGACAAAGTATCATTTGCGACGCCATGCCCCATTAGAAATTTTGTTCCTATTGATGTCGATCAATAACTGTATAAGTTTGTCCCCGGAGTATGTTAACATCCTCTATTTATGTATAAAAAGTAATTAAATTAACAAGTCTCGTGAACATATATGAATAAAAATAAAATTTAAAACGAATTGCGTATGATGACAAGACACCATCAATTATTTTCAATTTATTTCCTTTCAAAGTGAAAATTTTTTTCTGATAAACAACTTCCTCCATTCTTTAGTTGCATAGATTTGTCGCATTTTTCTTACTTGAATTATTTTATAAATAAACACAAGGGAGAAGACGTTTGATGAACATCTGGCTTTCGAAAATTACTACGGATAATTTTGTTTTAAAATCGGCACAAATCTAAAACCACTCATTGTTGAAACTCACTATACTATCAAAAGTATCCGGACACCTCTGGATTTCCACATTTTTTCGAATTTCTCCAGAAAGGCTGACGGAGCTGCACTTGAACTCCGACCGTGTGATGAATAGGTTTGAACTTACATTTTACATTGAAGATTCCGTAACAAAGGCGTTTAGGGACCGAACAGAAATTGATGAAGACGAAAAGAGATTTTTGGCTTCCCTCGCTTCACAGAAAACGGATAACGTTTCGCAAATTTCATCAATGGTTATGCTTAATATGCACATTGCTTACATGCATTTTTGCAAAAATAGCACACATATTCTGGAAGATATAAAGGTTTTCTTAGAAAATCCCAAATTTCCATGCATGTCTTTTGCTTTTTGGAGAGTTTTCAACCAAATTATATAAAACTTAAAGAATACTTGAAAATATATCAGGGAAGTTTTGTATTAAAATTTGAAATAGATAATTTGAATATTAGAGGAAATATGAGTATGTGTAGCAAATAATTTTTTATTGCGCATGTGCGAGACGTAGAGTAATTTTTCTTTCACAATATCGAAGCCTGGTTTACAGGGTATTTTTTAAAAAACGTGGCCAAACTTTAAGGGTAGGTCGAGTATACGATAAGCATACAAAATCACATAGGAACATGGCTGAGCGAACGCCATCTGTAGGCAACTAATGGCATTTAAAGTAATAAATAAAAATTTGCGCATTTTTTCGAATATCTCCCGAAAGGCAGGATGAATTTTCCTCAAACTTCTATCATACAAAGAATATATTTTAACTCACAATTTACATTGAAGATTCGGTCACGAAGGCATTTAGGAGACCGACCAGAAATTGATGAAATCGAAAAGAGATTTTGGCTCACCCCGCTTCACAGAAAGCTAATAATGGTCTAAAACTTTCATCAATTATTTTGTGTGATGTGAGCAGTATTTGCATGCATTTTAGCAAAAATATCAAGAGTATTCGGGAATATATAAAAGTTTTCTTAAAAAATCCGAAATTTTCCCGCGTGTTTTTTTCTTATAACACATGCCAAGTTCTCAATCAATTTATACGAAACATACAGAATATATGACAATGTATTAGCGAAGCATTATATTAGAATTTGAAATAAATATTTTGAATATTAGAAGAAATATGAGTATTTGTAATAAATAATTTTTTACTGCCCATGTTCGAGACGTAGCGTAATATTTCTTTCATTACTTCAATGGCAGATATATAGGGTTATATAAAAATTCCAATTAAATACCGTCAAGATTCAGAAAGATATTGGCATTGCAGCGAGGAAAATTTCAAATCTTCCAAAAAAACTTTTTCATCTTCAGGAATATTCGTGCTATTTTTACGAAAATGCATGCAAATATTTCTCACATCACAGAAAAAAATTTAATGAAGGTTTCAAATCATTATCCACTTTCTTTGAAGCGGGATGCACCAAAATCTCTTTTCGACTTCATCAATTTCTGGTCGGTTCCCTAAATGCAGTCGTGATCGAATCTTCAATGTAAATTGTGAGTTAAAACCTATTCTTTATATTGTTGAAGTGCGAGGAAAATTCATCCAGACTTTGAGGAAATATTTGAAAAAAAATATGCAATTTTTTATTTTAAATTATTACTTTAAGCACCATCTGCTGCCTCCAGACGTCTTTTGAAAAACTCATGTTCCTATTTGATTTTGGATTTTTATCTTGTGCCTGACCTACCTTTAAAGTTTGGACAGGTTTTTTTTAAACACCCTGTATAGGGCAACTTATATAACAATTCCAGTTGAATAGCATTTAGATTTTGAAACATATCGGCATTACAGCAAACGGAATTTCTGTTTCTCTCTAAGAGAAACAAAATGATATTTTTTAAACTTGAAAAATTTATATTTTCTAAACTTGAAAACTTTAAATTTTTTAACTTGAATCTTCGGATAGTAATCATCGAATTGTAATTTAAATTATATATTTTAGTTATTAGTATACCTAAGTATTCAGCATATTCAACCTTCATTAAATTCTATAAAATTATTCGAAAATTCAGGTTTCAAAAAACAATTTGTGGAAAACCCCTCATCATTTTGTTTCTTTTAGAGAGAAACAGAAATCCTGTTCACTGCAATACCGATATCTCTCTAAATCTTAATGGTATTCAACTGGAATTTTTATATAAGTTGCCCTATATATTTGACTTTGTGGGAAAAAAATTACGCTATTTTTTGCACATGCGCAATAAAATATTATTAACCACAAATATTTCATATTTCCTCTAACATTCAACTATCTACTTCAAATTTTAAAACAATACCTCTCTAACATATTGTCAAGTATTCTAAAAGTTTCATATAATTTGGTTGAAAACTCTGCATTTTATAAGCAAAAACATGCGGGAAAATTTGGGATTTTTTAAGCAAACCTTTATATATTACAGAATATGCATGCTATTTTTAGAAAAATGCAATTTAATCCCTAATTTAAAAAATCTCTCAGTAAATTGGGTCCAATAGGCAACCAAAATAATAATTAGTTGATAGTTTTAAGTTCATATAAATCAAAATAACTTGACTACCTTGGTAGCTTATCTTGAACTACATCAAATAATAAACAGATTTAAAAACTTTTATACATTTTATTAATGACTATACTTAATATTATTCAGGGAACGAACAAACCCAAGAATTTTTTACCTAATTACATTGAAAAATCAAGATCGTATAGAAAAGGGTAAGAATAAAAGATTATATTTTGTTTTCATTTCATGTTCTTAATTTTCATTATTACATATTTTATGCCAAATAAGGTATTTTTTTTATTTTAAAGATAGATAATCTTAGAACGGAAGCTGTATTAAAATCAATAATAATGTATAAGATGAAATCCCTTGTTGAATCGCAGCAAATATTTCAGAGCTGGTTGAGGTCTTAGAATATAACTTGCTTTTTATTTTAGTTCTAAATATCCGTTTTCTGTTTCAGATAGTCTTTATTGGACGCAAGTGGTTAAAATATAATTAATTTAGTGACTATTCTATTTACCTAATTTCGAGCTATTTACTTAATATTAATATAAACAAAAATTTCAATAAATGATTTAAAAATCAGATGTTAGAAATTTAAGTCTAGGTCAAAACGTTATTCAATACGAATAATGAGCAAATTAAAATCATATAAAAGAGCAAACAATAAAAATTCATACAAATTATCACTTTATTCAAATAGATTATTTTAATAAGTTATAAATTAATTTGATATTTATGGATGTTTAAGGAAATTATAAATAATGCGATATAAATATTAAATCCCGAAATGATATTGCATTAAATGTAAATAAATTAAACATTTTATAAAGTAAGAAAAATCATTTTCGAATTTTGACGCCTGAAGTATTTTTGACTGATCCTCACTAAAGACAAATTACGAAAAGTGAAACATTTTAGCATAACTACTTTAAATATTGCCTTTTTCTTATTCAATATTTCTTAAAATTCTTTCTGAAGATTTCTAGAAGATTTAAGTCAGATTTCCTTAAGAATCTAAATGACAGTTAGTGAGAACAGAACAAGTCCTAGCGGCGGAGACAGCTTTTTTCCGTTTTTCGTTTTCATTAAGTCAGATTTCCTTAAGAATCTAAATGACAGTTAGTGAGAACAGAACAAGTCCTAGCGGCGGCGACAGCTTTTTTCCGTTTTTCATTTTCAGTTCAAACGCAGATCATTCGTATTTATATTTTTTCAAACATCCATGGCTGAAAAAACTTTTTGAGATACTCTCTCATTAAAAAAAAGTTGAAATTTCTACATTATCGGAATTTTTTTATTAATTTTTGAAACGGGTCTAATAATTTTTGACCATCCTGTACTTCATATATGAGAAAGTAAAAATTGTTCTAATTCTAGTTGCTAATACTTATTAAATAGCATTCACACCCATCTGTTGTAAAAAAATCGCATTTCCTTTTTCGTAACGGAAAACTCTTGTTATTTCGTTTATTTATTAAACGATTTATTTTTCTGCAGCAGAAAAAAAACTGTGTTCGTTTTTTTCTTAGAAAATGGGTTTTTTATGAAGAAAATAGTTGGGCATTTTTTTTAATCCACTGCTAATACAGAAACTACCCTGCAAATTCGCATTTGGATTGAACTTAGAAACAAATTTTCGAACGATCTGCATTTATAATACAGCGACCTTGAATACTTATACTTTCTCACCTCAGCAATTTTGAGTATCTCGCTTGTTCTAATTAAAATAATTACGTTAATCAATTTCAAACGCAGTTATCTCATTAAATTCAAAATCGACTCACTAAGTTAATGTTTTGTAAATTAACGATAAAAACTCATTACGAAACTGGCAGATACCCTACAGGCAAAGCTAATTTGTTTAGTAGTGGTGTTTGAATATTCAGCAGGGAAATTGTGTAATTCTCCGCGCATGCGGAATGTTACAGTTATTTAGGACAAACCGATTTAATAAAAAAAGGCCTGTTTGTGATATTGAAAATGGATTTTATTATGGCGTTCTTTTATTTTTATTTATTTATTTATTCTGAAACCTAAACAATCGTGAGCATAATATGTTTCAAGTGATATTTCAAATCTATTGAAATAATAGTCGCTTAGTGTACAAGGCATTTTGACATTCAATTAATTATGGTCATTAGCATAGGAACCTAACAGTCATTTTCATTATTAAGAATTATTAAATTCCAAATTAAACGTTCGATTGACTGAGCTACTGAATCTGTCTTCATGTCACTATTCTAACAATGAAGTTGAAATTTATCAAAATCTTTCTGGTTAAAAAAAAGGGAATCAAATTTTAAGATTTTAAATTCTAACAACAGCATAAATAAACGATTATTATTTTTATACTTAGGTAACAGGGTAGCATGCCGAAATTACGCCTTCAGATAAATCTGTTTCTGCAAAACATTACAAAAGAATTCTTATGCTAAATTTTTCCAAAATTAATCAATTCATTGTAGGTCATCTGTTGTGCAACGGACTAAAGTTAATTCAGTTTTAGATAGTAAGTTGCATTCACTCTCTTAGGCACAGTTTGCAATTAGTGATCGAATCCACAAAATTATGGTTGTTTCCTGATTGCATATTTGTATCCATTATAAAATAACCTCACTCAGCCTCGCTTTAATGTGTTATAAGATCAAAATAATTAACTCGCATTATCAAATAATTAGTCATTTATATCAGATAATCAACTGATTTTTAAATATTTAATTATTAGAAAATTAGTTTTAGTCAGATCGTTTTCAGTAGAAGCAAAGCCTGACCGAATAATTAACAACAAACAAACCGTTTTGTCCCCTTAAAAATTCTGTAATAGTGTATGTCCCTTAGATAATGTAAAAGTTATACTGTATCACATAAACCTTATACTGTATATTTATATCGTAAAACCTCTTGTATTACTTGGAATAATAGCAGTAGTAATAAGATGTAAAAATTGAGTTGATTCTGAAGACGAATAGCGAATAATCATATTTGAAAAAAAAAATGGAGAGAAAAGAACAGTATAAATAGCAAAAAATGAACTATTAATCTAATGAAAAGCTAAAGAGTGATGAAATGTATGCTCTCAATATATTTATAGTTGGATCAGCTGGTTGATATCATTACGAAACCAGCGGGAGTGATCTTTTTGAAACTTTCTCGTATACTTCCCCAAAAAGGTGATGTTTCTCCTCCCCCCGCGCGGATAAAAAAAAATTCGAACCTACTGTAACCCAAAATCCAACGCCTATCAGAAGGTTTTTCATTGTAGATTATAGTGATTGTAAAATATTTAGGTAAGAATCAAATTCAAAGAGATGCGTACCGATTTTCCACTCTTGCCGGCTCAAGGACAAAGGTAATCCTTCCGCGTGCACACAGATTGCTACCAGTACGCATTGGCATGGAGAATCGGATTAAAAAAATTGAATATGCAAGTTGAACGCCTTTTTTTTAACCGATTGGAACGAAATTTGGGCACAGATCTATAATTAATGATAGCAACCGTCATACCAATTTTTATTTATCTAAGCCAAAGGGTTTAGGTGATATAATTTTTACAATTATGCGACTATACAGTCCGACAGACCATCAATCATTCGACGGATTTGGTCAAACTTAGATACGGACCTACATTAATAATGATAAAACTGTGTACCAAATTTTATTCATAAAGCTGTTCAAGTCTTTGAGTTATAGTGTTCACATGACCGCGGACAGACAGACAGACATCCCGTGGACGGATTTTGATGGAAACCTACAACCCTTATGTGTAAAGATCACATACCAAATTTCATCTCTGTATGTCTAATAGTTTTCGAGTTATCGTGTTCACAGACACATAGACGGACATAATTCCAAAATTGTGTTTTTCGGACTCAGAGAGGTCTAAAACGTGGAGATTTCGTCAAAATCTCGAGTTCGAATTTTTTGACCATTACAATACTTTATCTTTGTATACTTCGTATACAAGAAAGTAAAAAACGATGCAGCTTTCAATAGTTCAGTCATGTGATCACTTTTACTGCTGCTGCCATGGGAAGGAGTGAAAATGTCATGATAAAGCGATTTAATATATTTTTGTGATAGCATTATTAACAAAAACAAAGTTTGATACTGATCATCAGATTTAATTGCGAAGAGCGTACTAGACACATTACTTTTTCATCACAACAATGAAAGATCAAACATAAAATATTAAACGATTTTTTATAACAAAAATGTATTAACAAGCGATTAAATAAAAGAAGAAAGGAATTCTTTTAAAAATTATCGCAGAAGACATTTTGAATGTTCGTCCATCTATTGTCTCTGTACTGTTTCTTTTAACTAAATAACCGTAACCTATTATTGTTTTCTTTTTTTCCAGTGCTTACATACTACAACGAAAGTTAACTAATTTGGAACCACAATAAAAAAACGAATCATCAGAAAATTCGAATTGAGAAAATTTAAGTCTAACAATGAGGACAGAAAGAGCAAACGATAATTTTTAAACTAAAAATTGGAGTAAAGATTTATGTTTAATACTTAACAGTTTTAATAACACATTATTAATTAATGAGGAATAAGTGATTTTAACATATAAATTAAAATAATTATAATTAAAAAATTAATAACACTAAAAATAATTTTAATAAATAAAGTAATTTTAATAAAGAAGACAGCTTATAGTACTTTGAATACAATAACCGTCCAATAAAATTTCAAAACGGACAATACAATTCAAATCTAACATGTTAAAAGTTTATAAAAAGAATGAGAAAATTTTTATTGCGTTTTTAACCTTTCAGTCGTCGCACGTATGCAGGAGGTGCTTAATTGTGCATTGTATTACATACTTATATCGCTCTTTTATAAATTTAAGTGCAATTTTTATTTATATAATCTTTATTTAGAATGGAGCTAATAAATACAGATTATATAAATAAAAGTTTAGTAAATAAAAGCATTTATTTTTGCAAAACAACAATAAATATGTAATACGATGCACAATAGAAGTACTTCTTACATAGGCGCGACTGCTGCAGGGTTAAATAAATTATACAATAATAAAGTTCTCGGCTGAATTAAGGACCTTAAAATATTATTCACTTACGATCACTGACGTGTTTAACTAACAAAAACAACACAGAACAGAAATACAAACATTTTTTTACTATTTTTAGCTTTGCTTTCGAATTAATCAAAATAAATTCGATTTATAGACGAACATTATGCTAACAGGAAATTCAAGGGACGAGACCAGAGGTAAAATTAAAAAAAACGACGAATTCGAATTAGCCAAGTTCTATTGTATATCTACTCAGTAATTCTATGCGCAAGTATCCCATAACCTAATTAAAATTCGAAATGAAACAATACATGCAATCAGATTTTACACCTAATGCACACAAAGCTGATATTTTGCACTCTAATCAAGAAGAGTTTAATGATTGTGGATGTTCAAATGCCTATTGTTTCATTTTTCAAGGAAAAACCTCTATTTGCATATAATTGATAATTGCATATTCCCTTGTTTTAAGTAGCTCACCGGGTCACCGAAAGTAGAATCTGTTTGCATTGAGTCATTTGTAAATTGTTTCCCGTTCCCCGATGCAACTGAAAGCATTTAAATGTTTGTTTTTAGAATCGAAACAACAACTGAGCAATTCAGTCTGTGTAATTTTATTCCTTCAGGATATGGCAATGAAAGCCACAATTTAAAAAGCTACCAAAGATAAGCATTTATTCATAGTAATATAATTTCACAGTTACAAAAAGAAAGCATTATGTTCATTGTTGTAGTGCGAAATAAATACTTTAAAAACAGCGTTCAACAAGGAGAATGAGGACTATACTGTTTTGTCAGTGAAGTGGTTTCTCATGGAAACTTTTAGGATTCTTACATGAAAAAATCTTCACATAGGAAAGGCTTTCAAAAGTCAACCACGGACAAATAGGAAAGTTATGGATTATTCTTTTTCAAACTCTCGTATACGCAATACACAAAGAGAAACTATTGCGACCAAGGGCGGATCCAGGGGGGCTTTGGGGGCTCAATCCCCCCTCTTCGTGTATTCAAACATAGACTGTCCAGAACGCTATATGAATTGATTTTTTAAAACTTTTCTCATCTAGACTTTCCAAAAATTATTTGTAATATAGTAACAAATCATACACAAGTGCATATTAACGGAGTAAGTGCATATTAACGGAGTAAGTGCATATTAACGGAGTAAGTGCATATTAACGGAGTAAGTGCATATTAACGGAGTAAGTGCATATTAACGGAGCAGGCTCCCTCCCAGAACGGCAGACAAATTTGACAGATTTTTCTTTTCTTTTTTTACTTTCTCGTATACGAAGTATACAGAGAGAAAGTATTGTAATCGTCAAAAAATTCGAACTCGAGATTTTGACGAATCTCCACGTTTTAGACCTCCCTGAGTCCGAAAAACACAATTCTGGAATTATGTCTGTCTGTGAACACGATAACTCGGAAACTATTAGAGCTACGGGGATGAAATTTGGTATTTGATCTTCATACATAATTTGTAGGTTTCTATCAAATTTTGGACAAAGTCCGTCCACGGGAAGTCTGTCTGCCTGAATGTTCGAGGTCATGCGAACGCTATAACTCAAACACTTGAAAAGCCAGATGGATAAAATTTCATACACAGTTTTATCGTCATGAATGTAGGTCCCTATAAAATTTTGGGCCAAATCCGTCAAGGGGTTGACTGTCTGTCGGTCCGTATAATTTACTTTTGAAGAGAATCCGTATCTCGACGCGCATGCGTACCGGAAGAGCGGAGAGGAATTTCATTACGGAGTAGGGAATTACTTCAGTTTGCCCTTGAGCCGGTAAGAGACGAAAATCGTTACGCATGTCTTTGAATTTCATTCTTTCCCTAGGTATTTTTCAATCACTATAATGAAAAACCTTCTGATAGTCATTGGATTCTGGGTAACAATAGGTTCGAATTTTTTTAGCCACGCGGGGGAAGGGGAAACGGCACCTTTTTGGGGAAGTATACGAGAAAGTTTAGGGGAGAACACTCCCGCTGGTTACTTTTCGTTGTTCTTTCAGCTGGATGACTAGCGATAATTCTAGGGGAAGCGGTTGTTACAGAGCTTTCTGGGGCACTTACTCTGCTGCTTCGTTCGGTGCAATTCCCCTGTGACCCGGGACCCAGATCAGCGTAATTGACAATGAATGATTAAGAGTGGAACGAAGAATTTTATGTAGTTCAAGGATGACATATGGAGAGTTATAAGTAACTACTTTTAATGACTCTAAGACGCTTTTACTGTCAGTAAGGATTATATAATGATTATTGTCTTTAACATGCAATTTAACAGCCATGAAGATGGCTAAGCATTCTACAGTGAAAGTGCTATTAACATTTGGAATTAATCGTGTAGAGCCTTTTAGCGTATTGAGATTATAGGCAGCAACAGAAGTAACTTTATTAGTAATTTTAAGACACTTCATAAAGTTTATGTAGGACGGTAACAATGCCAATATCATAAGCTTTTAAAATAGAAGCATTGCAAAACTTGCCTTCCTTATTTGTTGGCTTATTATTACTAGAATGACCATACTCCGGTCGTTTTTTCGTCCCTGAGAAGTAGGTTAGTACCCAGATGATTTCAGGACAATTTCTTGTACAGTAGACATGACTACTTTAGTCATGTTGTCAGTGCTTGATGATATAGTTTCTACGAAAGATCTTATGGTAGAAGTTCTTACGTCTTTAACATGTGTTGGTTAAGCATGATCATAATATCGTCTTTGGAAATGTTGTTCTGTAAGACAGGAGCAGCACCCAGTTTAACGATTG
Source organism: Araneus ventricosus (assembly GCA_013235015.1). Taxonomy (NCBI): domain Eukaryota; kingdom Metazoa; phylum Arthropoda; class Arachnida; order Araneae; family Araneidae; genus Araneus; species Araneus ventricosus. The sequence goes on along the minus strand of BGPR01002458.1, from coordinate 154,114 downwards.
ATGCGTAAGAAGTAGAATTCAAAGCGGCAGATTCCGGCGGCTCTCTCCGGGTTTCAGTAAAGGACAAATGGTTAAAGCACTTGAACTTCAAAAGTTTAATTTCTTCCAGTCTTTTTGGGCAGTTAGGATCTGATGCCATATGATTCAGTCAGAGGAAATTTTCCGACGGGGGGCAAGCAAAGTTTTTCTAATTTAGGTAACTCCAAAATAAAAGATAATTACTTTTATATTTAATTAAAGGTAATTAAGTATTAATTAGCGAATTTGATTATAATAATTATTTCTGATAAATCTAATTTTAAAAATTATCCAAAGAAAAAAAGTTTTTTATCCTAAAATTTCTCTCTCTCTATTTCTTTCTTTCTTTTTATTTTTTCGTTTTTAGAAATAAGATAAAACTTGTGTCTTGCTTGGGTCCTTCAGCTCTTTCGGAGGTCACATTTTCAATTTTTTTTAATTGTAAAAATATATCTATAATTATTTCGTCGACATGTTGAGGAAAGGCAATAATATCGTCTATTTTTCCTAAAGCTGAAAGTTTCATTCACTGATGGCCGCGACCATACTAACAAATTTTTTGTCAGAGTTCGAATCAGCACCTGAAAGGCAAAAATGAGCTTTTTAATGCCCAAACCCGGTAGAGTCCGAAATTCATTTTTCTCTTCACTTTGGGAAAGGAATGATTCATTTCTAACTGATTTCCGGTGTTGTTTTTGAGTCTATGAATTTTTTTTCTTCCTTTCCTCAATTTTCTCTTTATAAAATGTCTACGGTCGGAGAGACAAAAGGAAAGAATTTCATTGAAGTTGAACGCGCTACAAACCCGACTGTTCAGAGAGGTTTGAGTGGCCGTTAATAGATTTTATTTTAACATTATGACTTTGGACCGAAAAATTCCACGCCGAACAAAAATGGCCGTTGAGAGGAATGACCACTATGTGTAGCCACACTCTTGTACAATACAGATACTTTAGTTTTACCTAACAATTCCACCGAAAAGTGATCGAAACAGTTGATAGAAAAAAAACATTAATATTTTCATCCGTCTTGTTGATCTCTTAGCCGACCAACCGAAAACAGTCGGCAAAATGCGACATCTGATTCTCGCCTTGTCGGTTATTCGTTCAAATTTGGTGCGAACTATTGGCCGAATGGACAACAACTTAAAAGGATGTCGGTCATTCTGTTGACCTAACCGTTAATCAGTCCTCAAATTCGGACACAAATCGCTTATCTCGATTGTTTATTATATAATAGCTTAAAGATGGGATTAAAATTATTATATTCCTTGATACCCTGCTCTCAATATTTCCCAAAATCGCAAAGATTTTTGCCGACGAAAGTCTTAATTTCTCGTCGAAGGGGGGCAATTGCCCCCCGCTGGCGCCGCCCCTGGATTCAGTTTGCACTTGGCACAAACGATTATGAAGAGGAACATGAATCAGTTGGATGAGCTTCAGAGCACTTGCCACATCTAATGGAGTTGGGTTTGTAAGATCTAGTGGAGTGGTTAAACGCCTGGCAATTGCTACACATTCGAGGATTGTTTATAAATAAGCGAATTTTTTTTAGTAGTCTGGCAAATGTGGATTTCAGGAGGAAGAGATGTTCCATAAGTTGTTACCAGAACTTTATCAGAGGGTAACACTGTGCCATTTGTGCGTTTAATAAATCGCCTAATTTCTTTTACTGATAGGTCATTTTCTTGTTTTATTTCTTCAGCGATTTCTTGTAATAAAGTATCACTTGGAATAACCGGGAAAAGAAATCTTGACGAAATATTTTCGTATTGCAGAGTGCACTTTACAGGAATACTAAGAATTTTATCAATTTTAGATAATTCAAAAGCAGTGTCAGGAGATTTCGTGGTGCAAAGAATTTTATCTTGTCGTGCCATTTTAAGAAGCTCAATGTTTCTTGGTGAAGTTATCTTGACGCAAAAATCATCCTTTAAATTTTTTGGATAACAACGAGGAATACCTCTATTTATGGCACTGCAGAAAAAAGTGAAAGAAGCAACTCCATTATTTGCTGCACGTTTAATTTCTTCTTGAATGCTTTTGTCAGATTTTAAGAAGTTTAGATCCAATGAAGACGAATCCGAAATATCCATCTTTAATTCATATGAGTTTTTCATTAAGCCTATATTTGTGGAACTTTCTGAGTTCCGACTCGCTAATCATGCATTTATAAATATGCCGTAATACAAACGAAAGGTTTATACAATAAATGCAAAATCAGTACTCAAAGAGCAGAAAGAGAGAAAAAATTAAAATTAAAATAAATACGCAAAAAATAATTAAAAAAGCAAAGAACTCACAGGAGCAAAATTCACTCTGCCAATCGGTAGATCACTTTTCGAAACCACAAATCTGGAAGATTCTAGAAAAATATAATACCCAAAATTCTTTTATCGCCTGAAACGTTTCTTAATTAAAATGAGAACATCAATTGAACCAGACGATTTTTAAAAACCGCCGATAGCTACTTTTCTCCATAAGTTATTAATATTTGTTGCACAGGGACTTCAAATTTTGTTCTTAACTTTTGCTGTATAAGAAAGATTTTAACGGATGTTTTGGACAATTAATTAGATAGTAAAATTTTCATTAAGAAAAAACGTTAAAATAAATATGAATAAAAAAACTTAGTCTTCATCCAGAATTCTAATAATGTGATCTAGCAACAGTTCTTATGTATTCTTGATCTTCACCAATAAAAAAAAGTGTTACATTTTATAGACAATTCAAATTTTGAAAAATTATTAAAGTGAGGGCAACGAATTGAACGGAAATAAAATTTGCGTCATGAAAATCTAATTTTTTAAACTTTTAATATGGTGGTGTAAAAATAATTTTTGTGAGCTAATACTTATTTTCGAAAAGTATCACGAAAAATGCTCAAATCTTGCTTAATTTCCAATTATCTGAAATTTTAATTAACTTTGGTGCTATTAAAAGTTGACGGTGATCTTTCTCTTCTTATACCTATATATATAAAAGAGGGAAGTATGTGTGTGTGTTTGTTTGTTTTTGGTTCTTTATGCACGTCCACACCGTTAGACTTACGAAGACCAAATTTGGCACAGTGATGGACAGTACAAGAGGCAAGACAAGAGGGACAGTACAAGAGGGAGCTAACACCGTAAAAATTATTTTAAAATTCGAATTAGATTTTTATTTATTTAACTAAAATTAAGCTATTTTTAGACTTTTTCACCAATAACTTCTGAAATACTTATGGAACGAAAATTATTTTTACATCAGCTTAAAGAGTAAAAAATTATCTTTTTAATGATATCAATTTAATTGTTGTACAATTTTTTCTCTAACTGAAATCAACGTTTCAAAATTCATTTTAAACTCAAATTGCAACAATGCTTTTATTGCTATAAAATAAAATTCAAACTAATTTATTGTTTCATGAAATCCTTTATTCGTGTGTTTTTACCTCTGTTAAAGCTAAGAAAATATTGCTTTTTTTTTTGGTCATGGTAAACTTCTTACTTCCGCAGCATACATTTAACTTTCCTTTTTATTTCGTAGATTTTAATAAGCACTCAAATATCCAATGAAGTTAGTTTAGTTACTACGCGATGTGAGTTTCAGTTTGACTTTATCTATAGTATTAATAGAGAATATTTATATTTAGTTTTTATTCCCCTAACTGAGGTTAAAAGTATTCTTTTCGTTCGAGGATTCCTCTTCAGCAAAATTCTTTCGAGTGAGAATTGCTCTCGAGTGATTTTGACTTAATTTATCTGATTTATAAAACATTTTATTTAGAAGCTTCGCAGTAACCAAGTTATACAGTATAAGTATATTTGTACATTGTAAAACTTTATTAGTTTTTTGACTATACGTTGTTTAAAATAAACATTCTTTTTCGAATTTTCTCGCATTTTCATTCAAACCATACTGTTATCAGGTGATAAAAAGGCTATATTTGATAGTTTTAATTCAACAAGAAAAGATTTAAAGAAGATTTGCGTTTGTTGGGGAAGAGTTAATCTTTTCAGAGAAAAAAGAAACAGGAGGCCGGTATATGAAAAAATATGGATCCCGAGCAACGCCGGGTTTTCAGCTAGTAAAATATATTTATAAAAATAAGCAAAAATTTTAGGACAAAAAAGGTAAATTAGTTCAAAGTCGAACCGTTGCCTAGCAACGGAGTAGCTATAAATTTGCGCTATTTCAAAATCGTCTGCATGTAATCAATTATTTACTAACTTTTGAAAAATTAACAAAAATTGAAGGAAAAAATGTAGCAGATATAAAATTGGTATCGTTGAAAAGGCAAAATTTCGAACTTTAAGATGGTATAAAAATATTTGGGGTGAATAATTTTTTCTCCGAACTTACTGCGGAAAAAAGTTTTTAGTTAATTTCTAATTAACTAACTGTATAATTAACTTTTGCACTTTGAAAATTTGGCAGATATCTTCCTTTTATCTTAAATAATAAGTGAGAAAAATTTGGTCGAAATCGGTCCAGTGGTTTAGGAGGAGATGTGGAACATAGGCACATCCACAATGACTTTTATTTATATTATGATATAATAATAATACTTTATTATACGAGGGAATAACTACATTTGCTCTTGATGCAATTTATCCCTGCTACGTAATTGTCTAGCCACAATTTTTGGTGCAGGAAAATACAATTTTGATTTTTTAGGACAATTTTAGGATTTTTTTGTCAGTTTTTGTTCGAAAAGCCTGGGCCAACTGTATGTTTAAAAAACATTGAGAAATTCCTTGTCTTAATTAATCATTCTGTATCGCAAAATCTAAAGTCAAGTCGTTTTAGATATTTTCAAAACTAATGTTGAATAGTAGCTACAAATAATAACTCCTCTTGTTTATGTGGTCCTCGCACGTGATTTTGAGTTCTGCTCCATTTATTCTGGTTGTGACAGAGGAAAACAAATTAAGTCAAAGAAGATATTTCATTTTCTTTATGGACGATTACTTGCCATGTATTCGTAACGGAAGTGAAATGTTTATATTTTGGATTTTTAGCCTGGAAAGTCACGTTCATAGAAAGAACTGAATTAAAAAAAATTACAACAACTTTTAGGATTTTCGGTGGAATTTCAGTTTTAGAACTGACAATAAATAATTTTTAGAAAAAGTTTAGTCTTCTTTTATTTATTTAATTTAGTTTTCACTCATAGTTTTCAAGAAGCTATGCTTACATTTTTTTAATTCAGTTTTCCCTCATGAATTTTAAAAAAAGACCACTAAGCTTGGTTTTTTTTTAAAAAAATATTTCTTTAAAAAGCAATAGCACACACAAAAAAGAACATATCTTGAAAGTAGATTAACAAGGCGTAGAATATATTTCATATGTGATAATAGTATATTTCAATGACTTATTAATATACAGTAAAACTTCAATTAATCCTCACTCGTTTCCGTCATCGTCTAAAAAGTAAGGTCGCTTTATAGTATAACAATACATTTCTGTTTAAAATAACTCATAACCTGATTAAATTGCATAAATTAAACGATGAATTCATTATTAAAAACGAAGAAAATCATTATTAAAACTTTGGTTCACAGTAAGATGAGAGAAGAACATTTTGAACTGAATAAAACAAACTTATGAACAAGTATCTTAGCAAACCAGGAGTTGCGTTGCATGCTAACAACTTATAACTGCTGTCAAAAAACAATTAAAGTACTGAATTACTTGTTTTAATACTTTCCCTTGTTAATTGGGTTTTTGACAAATTAATACTGAACAGATTACATCAGTCCTATACAGTGGCGAATCCAGGATTCGGGTGGGGGTGGGGGCTGAGGTCGTAAAAATTTTGTATCATAGTGACGAATGTCAAACCTCATGGCTTATATAAACCAAAACACTTTAACTTTACAGGCTTTCTCTCCTGACAATAAAAATAATAAAGAACACTACAATACTTTCGATAATTTAATAAAAAATACAATGAAATAGCTGTCCAAAAAATGTTTTCGACTGCGCCAACGCTACAAGTGCAAGTGGAATGACTAGAAAAGTAGGAAACTTTTCGAGCTTGTCAAGTCAGAAAGCAATGTTGTCACGATTTTACTACTATTGTTTTAAAATGAAAATTAAGATCAAACAGTTGTAGTGATTTTAAATTAAATCAAGAATTTTGGTTTAGCTCTGGGGGGGCTGCAGCCCGGTAGCCCCCCGTCCGAATTCGCCACTGGTCCTATACAACAAGATCCATATCCGTGGCCTTGGTCATGATATCAGCAAGTTGTCTTTCGGTTGATACTTGCTCAACATGTAGCTTGCCTTCCATCACTTTCTCGCGAATGAAGAAGTGCTTTATTTCAATGTGTTTGGTCCTTCAATGATTTCTGGATTGTGGGCAAACTTTACAGCTGCTTGATTGTCTACTTGAAGTGTGGGTACTTCCTTCAAATTTACTATTCCTTTATATAGTCTTGTACGCCAAAGGACTTCTTTGACTGCCTCAGATGCTGCCACAACTTCAGCCTCTGTGGTTGAAGTGGCTACAATTGCTTTGTCTCTGACTATGCCAAGAGATAGCTCCTCCGGCATATACTATTACAGAACTAGATGTTGATCTTCCAGTTTTTGCACATCCACCGAAATCTGCATCACTGTAGCATTCCAGCACTCTACTTATACCAGTTGCATTGTAGGTGATTGCAAATTTAGTGGTACCTGCTATGTAGCGGAACACTCTCTTTACTCTCACAACATCCGCTGCAGATGGACTCTCTAGTGACTGGATAGATAGCCTACACTGTAAGTTATATTCTGGCCTTGTTCCCACCAACAGATACATCAAAGCACCAACTGCTTGACAATATGGAAACTCCTGTCTTTTAGTGTCCTCGGGTTTCTGCAATCTCGATTCCTTTAGCATGGGAGTTGGTGCAAGCATGCATCCTTCAAACCCAAAACGCTGGAGGATTTTTCTTACATATGCTTTCTGACTAATTTCAATAGAACCATCTTTGTGGCGTTCAATTTCAAGTCGTAGAAAGCAAGAAACTTCTCCAATTTTCACTTTAAATCTGGTTTTTTGTTCTTTAGGAGGAATTATCCAAGTCTTGATTAGTTGCAACAACCAGTCCATTATCCACATATAGCACTATGAGTAGTTTTCTACCATTTACTTCTTTACTATACAGACACGGGTCGGCATCACTTGCTTTAAAACCAAGTTTCAGCACAAACTGACCAAAAGAGTTATTCCAGCAACGTGGACCTTGTTTTAGACCATACAAGCTGCGCTTGAGCTTGCAAACTCGTTCTGTTCCATCCTTATAGCTTCCTGGTTGTTGCATATAGATGGTTTCATCCAGTTCTCCATATAAAAAGGCCGTAGATACATCAAACTGTGACAAGTACATTTTCTCTTCCGCAGAAATGTTCAATATTGCACGCATTGTTACCAACTTTGCTACTGAACTATACTTTCACTATAATCAATGCCTTGGCGTTGACTGTAACCTTTCACAACAAGCCTGGATTTGTACTTGCTGATGCTGCCATCTGATGTCTTGATTCTGAAAACCCATCTACATGGTAAGCTGTACTTTCTGCTGGTTGATCATGAGTTCCCATGTCTGATTTTCTCTGTGAGAAGCCATTTCGCTCTCCATGGCTTTCTTCCAGTTAGCACTTTCTTTGCTATTAATTGCCTCTTCAAATGTTCTTGAACTGTCAGTTTCATAAACGAATGATTCAGCTTCCATGATATAGTCTTCAAAACGTGCAGGTTTGGGTAATAGAGAAAAGTTTCTTAATTGTCTGTCACTTGAGGTTTGAAGCTCTTCATCATTGTCTTCTTCAGTGTCACTTGTAATTTCTTGTTCGTTTTCTTCTGAGTCATCTTCAGCATCGCTTGTAGGTTCTTGTTCCTTTTCATCCAATTTCTCCTCAGCTTGCTTTCCCTCATTAGAAGGTTCTTTCAGCATCAGTTGAACGCATCTGCTGGGTTTCTCTTGAAAAATAACATCTCTAGATAAAATCACTCGATTTTCTTCTTTTAGCCAAATCCTATAACACTCATCACCGTCATATCCTACAAAATAGCCCTTGCCAGTTTTCTTGCTCTTTTGAACAGGAAAGTGTGCACAGCAAGTGCAAATAATTATTCGCAAATGTTTCAGGCGAGGCTTCTTCTTCATCCATTAGTTCATATGGGCTAGCACCTTCCACTGAGGACTTGCCAGTTCTGTTCAAAACATATACAGCTGTGGTAACCAGTTCAGCCCGCATTGCAGCCAGGATTTGAGTACTTGAACGTTCTTGCCGTTTCTATAATGATGCGAATCTCACGTTCACTGGCACCATTTTGTTCTGGCGTGTAAGGTGCTGTAGGTCTTTGCGTGATTCCCTCTTGGCTTAAAATGGCAGAAACCTCTTTGTTGTCGAATTCACCACCGTTGTCACTAAGAAATTCTTTCACTGAATGGCCTAAATTCTTAGCATGGGAGAGCATTATCTTGAGTACATCCTTCACTTCAGATTTTTCTTTGATTACAAAACTATCCCAGATAGTATGTACACTTGTAGCAAGTTTGATTTTTCTTTATATTAGCTTGTGATGACAAACTTGATGTGGCAACTTTGCAGCGAACTTCCTGCAAAGTAACAAACCCACTTTCAAAACAAGTTTGCTGCAAAGATGATAGCACACTTACAGATAATCTTTGTCTCTGTTTTAAAAAAAAACATCTGATTTTTAATAGCATCTCCTAGACCGTCCTTCTTTTTATTAATTCAATAAATCATTGATAATTTGTAAAAAAACTAACTTTTTTATTAAAAAATATTTTGAAACATTTTCCATCTTTTTACTAAATATAGAACTCGCACTTTAAAGAAAAATATAACGCCTTTTTTTTAATGTTGAAATTTTAACGTTTATAAACAAAATTAAACATAAAAAACAGTCAATGTTTGTTGAAAAATAGTAACTTACATTTTGTCCCATTTTAAAAGTAATTACTTTTGAACCCTAATTTCATAATTTATTACACTAGCAAAACGTAGTTATTAGCGAAAATCGCTCTCCCTTTGATTTCAAATCATATTCTCAACTCAAAATTTAAAAAAGTAATGAAATCAAGAAGACAGTTTAAAATAAAACGTGTAGCTGCACGATGTATTAGCGCAATCGGTCTTCCACAATCGAGGTCCAGCTGGCTGAGGCGACAGGTTAGGAAGCGGGTTGTCGGGGGTTCGAACCCGAGGTTCGACTGCGTACTCTGTTTTTGCTATAGTTTACAATGCTTTGCGACAACTACTCCCAAGATAACGAAAAAATAAAAAATTCTCAGAACATGCCCTAGTACAGGGGTGGGGAATCCTTTTACACTGAAATGCCTCATTAAATTTCGGCAGTTGGATAAAAGGCCGCACGAGCAGAAGCTTAAGGGTTATTGTTCTGCAATTATTATTATATTGCAGACATCCAGATAGCATGTGCTCTTGCAGCAAGTGTGATTTTTCTTGATATTAGCTTGCCATGACAAACTTGACGCGGCAACTTTGCAACGAACTTCCTGCATAGTAACAAAGCATAATCGATCACCCTCCTTGCAGTGCAAGTTTGTTGTAAAGTTGACACGGCACACATACACATCACGACGTGGATACAGTTGTATATATCTGGTTTTGATCTTTGTCTCTATTTAAAAAAAAACATCCGAATTGTAATAGCATCTCTTACACCGTCCTTCTTTTTATTAATTCAATAAATCATGATAATTTGTAAAAAACTAAGAAGTTATTTTTATAAAAAAAATTACTTTAAAAAAATTCTCTATCTTTTTACAAAATACAGAACTCGCACTGTAAAGAAAATTATATATCGACTTTTTCTTAATGTTGAAATCTTAACGTTCATAAACAAAATTAAACTTAAAAAACAGTCAATGTTTGTTGAAAAATAATAACTTACTTTGTGTCCCATAGTTTAAAAAGTAATTACTTTTGAACCCTAATTTCATAATTTATTCTACTAGCAAAACGTAGTTATTAGCGAAAATCGCTCTCTCTTTGACTTCAAATCATATTCTCAACACAAAATTTAAAAAATTAATGAAATCCAGAAAACAGTTTAAAATAAATCGTATGCGCAATCTATCTTCCCCTCTCAGAGTCTAGCTGGCTGAATGGTTAGGACGACAGGTTTAGGAAAGGAGATGTCGCGGGGTCGAATCCGAGGTTATGCTCGTGCTCCGCTTTTGCTCTAGTATGCAATGAGTTTGACGCCGCAAGCTTGTGACTAACTCGTTTGCGTAAACTTGTTTCAAGCTTGCACTCTTGTGGCAAATTTGTTGCAGAGCAACTTTGCTACAAACTAAAATTGCTATCTGGGATAGCGAAACTTAGTATAACTATCTTTGAATACACCTAAGAAACGCTTCTTTTGAAATGAGAAATCGAAAGATCCACATACATCTGCTGAAACCAATTCACCAGGACTTGTAGCTTTCTTCCTGGCTCCAAATGGTGACCGATGTGCTTTCCCATAGATACATGATTCACAGGGTTTGTTATCTAGGTGAACACTGATTCCTAATTCTTTCTGAAACATCTCTTTGATGGGCCGTTTATCTTGATGTCCACATCTTTCGTGATACAACTGCAACAAAGAGCTGTTTTCCATAACTGTGTGCACTTCTACTCCTTTTTCAGGCACAATTGGCTCAATATCTGCCTTGAACAGAGTTCCATTTACACTTCGTGTTCCATGCAGTACAATTTCACCATTGACTTTTAACCAACACTCAGTAGACGACCCAGATAGCATGCACACTTGCAGCAAGTGTGCAATACAATTTCACCATTGACTTTTAACCAACACTCAGTAGACGACCCAGACAGAATGCACACTTGCAGCAAGTTTGATTTTTCTTGATATCAGCTTGTCATGGCAGACTTTGCAGCAAACTTCCTGCAAAGTAACAAGCATAATCGACCAACCCACTTTCAAAACAAGTTTGCTGTGAAGTTATGAAAACTTCACACCACGATTGCAGAAAAAGCTTGCAGATTTGCAGAACAAGATTGCTGCAAACTAAAATTGCTATTTGGGGATGACCTAAATTCACTGTTGGTACTTCTGTCTTCAGCAGCCAGCACTGAAATTAAATTTCCGCTGCTCTCAGGCACATACCAGTCATCTCTTAGCCTGATTTCTTGGCATTTCTCGCCAACCGTGGTCTTAACACAAATATCGCCTTTTCCAAATGCAGCCAAGGTTTCTTTTCCAGCAGCCTTAATGCCGCAAGAACTATGGAAACTCGTGAAGTCAACAAAGTACTCTGGGTCAGTTTGTGATGTGACGAGTTGTTCCGACCCGATATCTCGCACGTGAATCACTTGTCATTTACCTCGTGTTAAGTTAAATACACTGAAAACAATATAAATTCATCAAGTCTTTACCTAAGGTTGGTCACAAAGACTATGGAAAGTTTGCAGCTGCAAAATTAAGACTCAAAGAGATCTTCACCTAGATGTTTTGAATTGTCGACAATTGTACGACATTGCAGCAAAAGACGCATATATACCTGCGAGTCAATTGACCTTATGCATGTGACGTCACATCCTCCGACACGTGACCTGCCGGCGGCAGCCAGCGGTCAGTCTTAAACAGCTGACTCAGAACTGCTTTTATTTCTGAGTCATTTATAGGCCGATCGTTCTGTTTATTCCTCCACAGCTGTTTTTCTATACTCTCGAACCCAAACTGTGCATAAGGTCCATTGGTGTGCGAACAGCCCAGAGGCTAAAGGGGCAGCAAAGGCAGACACGAGGAAAACAATTTTATAGGGAAGAGCAGCAGAACTAGCTTAATCAATTGTGTACAGTGAAAAGAAAACCTTATTGTAATTAATTTGCATTTTTCACCTTTTGTCAAGTTGCTCGATGTGTGAAAGACGGACTATTGGTGGTTGCGATTTTGCAACCTATCTGCAGAGACTGTGGGTGCCAAATGACAAATTACGTTACTAATAAGATGCTTTTTCCTCTGAAATTTATTGAGGTTTATGTAACTTAGAAAGGAAGGGTGGCAAAAGTTACACTTTCGCCAATTGGAGCAGCTGGCTTACAGGTTGGGACGGGGTTTTCAACACCAGATGAACATTTGCGGCGACCCAAATCCTATCCTCTTTTGGCAAACACAAAGGGATTCTCAGTGCACATTGGGACATGTTCCTGTGTAGTTCCTTGCGAACCTGCAAGGTTGGATTTGAAATTCAATACCTTATTCAACACTGTAGACTTGTATTAGTTGAGAAAAAGGCACGCTGACAACACAAATAACACTGCGCTGCATGAAAATCGGCCCCGACACCATTCCTGCAAATTCTTATGTAAAATGACTCCATAATTCCGAATATGGCCCCATCACCCGCCGTTTTCTCGGGACGCCCCCACCCCCTATTTTTATCACTGTCCGGTAATTTTATAGCCATGAATTTGATTCGGAGGGGGAAACGATTATTTTAACCGTTAAATGTCTTCTGAGGGGCTACAGAGGTTAAAGGTTCTAAAATATGAACATTTGTAACAAGGAGGGAGATTTGGGAGGGATTTATCCCCTTAAATTAAAAAAAAAATCAATAAAAATGACCGGTTTTTCTGGTTTGTTTTCGCTTATTTTCTACATATTCCAGCTTCAAGCCCCACCCTTTTCCTCACCCAAACAATAAAAATATATAGCAACAATTTTGGCTGAAAGCGGGCAAGGGGGAGAGGTCCTGAAGCCCTGACAAGAAAGTTTGGAAGATTCATTGTACAACGTTGCGACTCTTTATTTTTATCACTGTTCTGTAATTTTATGGCTATGAATTTGATTTGGAGGGGGGAAAGGATTATTTTAACACTTAAATTTAAAAATAAAATTAATATATAAAAATAAAGTTTGGAAGATTCATTGTACAACGTTGTCGCTTTTGCACATCAAACTCGAATTGATCAAACAGTTTGTGAAAGCAATGGATAAGACAGGTGATGGATTTAACTTTTTGAAAAGTGAATTTCCTCGTCTTAGTGAGGCCAAAATCAAGGAAGGAATTTTCGTGGGCCCCCAGATTAGACAACTTTTTAAAGATTCAACGGTTATGAAACACCCGAATCGTAAAGAAAAACGAGCATGGCTTGCATTCAAAAATGCGAGCATGTTGGCAGAATACTGCTGGTCATTGCTACGAAAAACTTCTACTTCATGGTACAAGAGGAAAGCAAGCACCAGATGAAGGTACTATATTATAAATTACATTTATTATATTTTATATTATATTATCTATTATTATTTATTATATTTTTAAATTTTTTGTGTTAAAATAATCCTTTCCCCCCTCCAAATCAAATTCATGGCCATAAAATTACAGAACAGTGATAAAAATAAAGAGCAGCAACGTTGAACAGTGAATCTTCCAAACTTTCTTGTCAGGGCTTCGGGACCTCTCCCGCTTCTAGCCAAAATTGTTGCTACATATTTTTATTATTTGGGGTGTTTGGGTGAGGAAAAGGGTGGGGCTTGAAGCTGGAATATGTAGAAAATAAACAAAAAAATTGCGAAAACAAACCAGAAAAACTGGTAATTTTTATCAATTTTTTTAAATTTAAGGGGACAAATTTCCCCCCTTGCTACAAATGTTTATATTTTTGAACTTTTAACCTCTGTAGTCCCTCAGAAGAAATTTAACGGTTAAAATAATGCTTTCCCCCCTCCAAATAAAATTCATGGGCATAAAATTACCAAACAGTGTTACAAATAGGGTGGGGGGGGGGCCCGTCCCGAGAAAACGGTGGGTGATGGGGCAAAATGGGGGTCATATTTGGATTTAGGAGGTCATTTTACATAAGAATCTGAAAGAATGGTATCAGGGCTCGATTTTATTTTTTTTGCAGCGCAATGTAATATATATAATTAAATGATAGAAATTATATAATTTTTCCAATTTTTAAAGTTCTAAGTACAAAATATAAATTTTACAACAGATATTAAAATATTATGGACACCCATATTCATATTTTTGAAAAAATCAATTCTGAACATCATCACATCTATGAGAAATTTCTGCATATTGCATTGGGTGTTTTCTTATTTTCCATATATTTCATATTGCATCAAAATACACCAAGAGTATAAATTATTCACAAACAATTCTTATTCAGTTTTCAGTTGTATGGACATAATCCCTAAATGGTGAAAATATGTCATAAAATATTGCTTGATATAATAATGAAAACTAATGCGCCATCCAATTTCAGGATGCTGAATTTATTTACAAACTAAAAATTAATTTTGCTGTCGGAAATTTCGAAGTAACTGCATATTTTAAACAAGTAAATCAACTTTAAATAAATTTATGTATAATTTGTTTAAAACTGTAATTGTTTATTGATCAATATTTTTGAATTAGAATGTATGAAACACAATGCTTGAGTAACAAACGATACCCACTTGCCTTTTGAGGCACATTAAGCACTCACTTCGAAATAATATATCTTTGCATATATTTCACCGATTTCTCTTTTATTTTAATGTGTAACTTTTGTACAATTAATATAAATGCCATTAAAAAAACACCAGTTTTAGAAACAAACTTTATTGTACAAATGGTAAGACAGTTACAGGAAGCTTCAGATTTCCAATGAACCATCCAAATGAAAATGAACTAAAGCATAATATACAAGTAACACAAATATGAGAAAATTTACCACCTTAATAATGGATAGAGTTTAAACTAACATTATATTAAATAATAGTAATAATAAATGTCGTCTAAAAGTTAAGCAGGATAAGACTGGATATATAACAAGATTTTATTAATAATTATACAAAAAATACCTCATTATAAAGGCTACTGCACTGAAGAAAAGATATGTTCATTAATATAAATGTCACAGACTTTTCAAAGAAATGCATTTTTTTAATAATAAAATACTTATTAAAGATACACGACTTTTATACTTGGAAATGTCACAATATAGCAATAATTTAAATGAATACAATATAATAGAAAAAGAATTTAATTATTCCACTCTCAGTCAGTTTTAAAATAATATTTACTGTGAGAAAATATTAACGATGCGAAATATTACAGTAATAAATAGTTTCCAAGAATAAAAATCCTTATGTCGGAAAAAATATAGATAAAAAGGAGACCATCGTGAACAATTATTATATATATAATCCAAAAGAACTATAAGCATTTCTTTTAAATGCACTGTATTCAAAACGATAACAAAATTGTGCTCCTGCTCAAGTTCTTCAGCATCAAAAATATTCTTTTTAATCAAAAGTTGTGGTAACCTGATCTAGTTTAAACTAATCAAAGAATAATTCCGTTGTGAATAATTCACAACACAATTAAAGATGCCAAATTGAGAAACATCTGTCTGGATACAAAGGGAAGCAGGGGGTAAGTTTGTAGACAGATCCTCTTGTATTATAATACACTTTACATCTCACTTTCAATAAATATAGAGGGGGGAATTCGTTTTGGTGATAGTGTTCAAGTAATGGACATTTAATTTCCATCTCCGTTATTTAGCAGATTTGCTCTGTACAAGTAATAAGTTACAGAAGAAGTTAAAAACAATTTTTTTTTTTTTTTTTTTTTTACCATTGAGGTCCAAAATCGTGAAGGAAAAATAAGTCTGAGGTTTATAACGCTTCGGTGTAATCTCACTTTAAAACCATTTCATACAAGATTTTGATCAAAAACAGTCTGGGTTTTCTAACATAAATGTGCAAATAAACAAATTCTACATCCGTTTAATAAACTTATATCAGTTTAATAACAATTTCAATCAATTCAAAGTCCAATTTTATGAGCCCAAATGCTTCCAAAACTTGAAAGTTATTACATTCCAGTTCATTTCATTTGCACTTTAAAAATATGCTAAAAATTTCTGAAGAGCAACATAATCAATAATAATAAATTCTGAAATAATTATTTTACAAACAAATATCAAATTTTGAGAGTTCAACCCTTTATCCTATATTGTTGGCAAACAGCATGAAATACAAATGTTAGAAATACTTCTCCGCATGGATAAAATGATACAATAATGGCAGGTGAACCAGAATGCTCTTCGGCGTGCAATCACTCCGGATACCTCGAGAGGTCCCAGGTTAAGACGCGACTTATAGTACATTCACCGGGCTAGGGGAAAAAGATTTTGATAAATGGAACTAAATCTTTCTCGTCTAATATACTTTATCTACGATTTTATAACATGAAATTACTTTCAATTATTGTAAGTACTAATTTCTTAATCTGTGTCATAAAAATAAGTTAACACCATTGATAAGTAAGCAAATGAAAGTTTGCTACAATATCTATACAATAAAAAATCTAGAATCTACAATTTTAAATTCAGACATGACACAGGCTTGGAACAAAAAAAGCTGAACTTCATAAACAATGAATCGTGCCAAACATAAATACCGAGAAGTAAAATATGTACGATTGACTGAACAATAAAATCAATAAATTTATGCAAAAAGTGCTTGAGATATTAAAAATATTGTAGAATTATCATATAAAAGAAAATTAAGAATGACAAAATCTGAAACCCGCATTTCCATGGAAATGTGCCTTGTCTGTAAATTAGAAGAAAACAAGAGGTCTGTGTAACAAATTTTCAATTGAATTAAAGTGTGTACTTAAACGTATCCGAAAGTAATGGCCTATACTGTAAGAACCATGGAGCTGCGATGGCCTTGCGGCAGTCTTGGCTTCATAACCACAGGGGTGCAGGTTCGAGACTCGATTCCATGGAAGATGTGTGATGCACACGAGCCTGGTGTACGTGAAAACCCTTGAGGGTCAAACATCCTCTTGCTAGTAGGGAGTCTGGGGGACCATCTCGGGTGTCATCCTCAACATGTGGCAATGGCTCAAAATAGCACCTTATATAGCTTCAAATGGGGCATTAATATAAGCGAACTGCGAGAACCACACACAGTTAATTTTAAATTTCAATCGCATTAAAGAGAGAAACTGCAATTTTCATTCCAGGTTCATTTCAACGTGAGCACGATTAATGGCCTCACAGATATCCAAACAGAAAGAGATATCTTGCAATACAGTTGATTTGAGGTGTTATTACGCACAGGATCAGAAGAGGAGATCCCAATGCCCGACCCATCGGATGTCTGGTCATAACAATATTTGGCACTTTTGCTTGCGACTGCACTAAAATTATTACATTTACATACCAGCACAAAGCATGCAATTTAGATTATCCGATTCAGTGCACGTAGCTTATTTAGTCACACATCGAATAATATTATGCGGCAAGAGATTAATTACTGACTGCTTGGAAACCTGCAGAACCAGTAAAGGAACTCAACATTGATTTTCATCCACCTGCAAAGGAACTTGAGGAATTGCTCTCTTTAATATAACAGAAAATTTTAACCGATCAAGCGTAGTTCTTTCAGTATAAGCCATTACTTTTCAATATCTTTAACCTGGACAACCTGCATATGAGTTGATGATTCTTAAAAGCAGATTATATATATATATATATATTACACCGCCCGTTTGGGATTTCCCTTGCTGGTGAAGCGTCCCGGACGTTGGCGTTTTTGTTCCTTTTTGTTGTTTTGGTTTTTCTTTTATGACATTATAATATATCACATGTAGAGAAGAAGCAAATAAAAAAAACCCAGATTACTGAAAGCAATTAAAATTTATCTTCTAGAGGCGAAAAGAAGAACATATAATAAAATGAACAATAAGGAAATTCAAAATATCCTAACACAGATGGTTAAAATGAAAAAAATTTCAATGAATAAAATTAAATCCAAGAAATATATAATATATTTTAATGCTCATTGTTATTATTTTACAATTTATTGATATACCTAGCAATAAATAGCTACCAAGAAGGAAAAAAAACCCTGTGTCATAAAATGAAAATCAGGGAGGAAAACAGCAACCATCATTCTGCCACATAGGAATATTTTAAAATCCAGATGGTTTCTTTTTAATGCTATTTTCCACATCATTTTTCTAGATGCCATTACTTAAATAGAGAGTTGAAAATCTATAGAACAAATAATCAAGTTCAGTTTTGTCTGAACAAATTTCTTAAGTTTTCTTTCAGTACCTAATAGAGTCGTTATTTACATTACAATATATACATATTTATATGACTTATGCATGTCCCGACTAACCTAAGACTTGCATTAAAAAATATCTTCGTTGTTGATATGACAAAAAAAAAAGATAAATAAAAATTAGGGATGTAACGAATATTCGGTATTCGGCTGGCCGAATACTTAGCATATATTAGGTTGAATATTTACAAGATAAACTTTCTTAAAAAAAATATACTATTAAATAATAAAACAAAAAAATATTTCAGAATTATATTTTGTTGCATTTTTTATCCAAAAAAATCTCCTAACATTTACTGAGTTTTAAGTTACATTGCACGTAGATGTATTTAATAATGTCATTTATCATTGCTCTTGCATCTGAATTGCAGGCTTTACAATCTTGCTGAATGCTAAACAGATAATCGGCCGAATAAATTCAGGATAATATTTTTCTTAAATGTATATTTAACAAAGAATATTACAGAATTACATTTCAATACACTTATTATCAAAAATTTTTCTACCATCTATTTAATTTTAAGGGGGAGAGTAAGCACTGTGGGTGTGGTTTAAAAACCACACATATATAAGAAAGTACCTGCAGTTGAAAGGTTAAAGAAAAGGAGAAACGTTTTACTGGGTGGTAAGTCGAAGTGAAGAAGAATATATTTTAAAGAAAACGACTTAACATTCTGACTTGGAGAAAAGAAATTTGTTGTAGTTAAGTGAAAGACAAAGGATGACAAGCAAGTTTTTTAATATTTTTTTTTTAGGTTTTAATAAATTTTCTAAAAAAATAAAAAACTTAAAAATATAATATAATGTATCTATAGGTAAAATTATACTATTATAATTTATTTAGATTTGACACATTGTCTTATTCTTAGAATTAAAGTGTTTAAAATATACTACAAAAAATAATAATAAGATCAATTTTATTAATCTTTAATTTTTTTAATATCAAAATTTGACGAATATTTTATTTACCATCAAAAGTGTAATGTTTTTAAAAAGTAGGTTATTCGACCCGATTTTTGGTCTAATATTCGGTATTCGGCCAAATCACTATTCGTTACATCCCTAACAAAAATAAGAGAGGAAGTATAACACATAACTAAACTTACATCTGGCACAATCCCAACCAATGAATCTGCATGGCCATAAAATTCTTCTTTGAGTGAAATTACAATACACTGAAATGATGTCTCTGTTTGTTGACGAATGAAGCGAGCAACCTTTTACAAGAAAACAAAAGTTAGGCTTTCATTTTTATTTCAAGCAGTGGCATGGTGACAGAAGATAAGATGCTACAGACACCAATCACTGAGGAGTCATGAAGATGACATATTAGTATGCTTAATTTACCTTTTAACAAGGGGGGGGCGCACGCTATGAAGAGTAACGTGAAGATGCGCAAGGGGTTGTGTGACACTACAATTCATCATTTCGCTATTTAAGCAAAACTAGCAACATTTTTTGCTACATTGTTCCGAATGATCTACGCAAACAGTTCTAGTTATACAAGAACAAATTTTTAAATGAAAAATTTAGTAAATAATACATTATACTATTCATCGCACGGCGAACAAATAAGAATAAAAAAATATTTTACATTCATCTTTTAAACATATCTTATAGTAAAGAATCAGCAATATAATCATCATTATACAATGTGGATAGCAAAATACTGTTTCTAATTTTCTTAGCTACACAGGAAACATTTATTTAGAAAACCAAACAAAGAATTCTTCGGGGCTTTATCTTTATATCCAATAAATTTAGGGTGTAATTCACTTCTGTTTTTCACAAGAGTTTCTACAATTTTAAGCTTTTTCACCAATAGTTTTTGTGAAAGCGGATAAAACATGTACCAGCTCACTACAGTTATATTAAGTCCAGAATAATACAACATTTGCGTCAGTCTCATGACATTTTCACTTGCACTTTTATCCAGTTTAAAAGTCTTGTACTTGCAAAAATCTCCATTTTAGAAACATAAAATATTCTCGATTCCTCACTAAAACTTAAATAGCAAGGAATCATTTTCCTATCCCTAACACGTTTTCTCAATTGAACAAAGAAACCATACACCAGGGTGCGCAAAGGGGTGTTTCACACTACTCATGCCAAATTCCAATTTTTGCAAAAAGTAAATAAATAAAAAAAGAAATTTTCTTGAAACACTTTCCGTCTGTTGAATATGAGCTCAAAGGTAACTAGCATGGGTTTGACTCATTTTAACTAAAGGGAAGCCAGTATTTTTCATGTTTTACGTGGCGTGGGGTGTTGAACACCCCCCTTGCACGCCCTCACAGATTAAAGTCAAATAAGAATATAGGGAATTGAAAAATAATATGCTCCTGGTACCATTAATATTCACTATGCCACTAATTTTAAAGCATAGAATGCCAAAAACAAAGAAATATGATACACATCAAATATAACTGCAAAAATAAAAGGGAAATAAAAACAGTTTTCAGAAAGCTTAAAAACATATAATTGCATTGAAATTTGGTATATTAACACAGGAATACTTTTTTAAAGCTAGTAATAGATAATAATTTAAACAGTCTTCGACAGGGGTGGGGAACCTTTTTGCACCGAAAGGCCTCATCAAATTTCGGCAGTTGGGCAAAACGCTGCATGAGCAGAATCTTAAAAGTTATTGTTCGGTAATTATTACTATATTACAGGCAAGTATATCATTTCAATGCAAACTGTAAATAACTGATAAGGCTGCATACGAAACTAAAAAATGCCGCAAGTTCCCCACCCCAGTCTCGGATATTAAATTCTTGCAGTATATAAATATGGCTTAACAAACAGCATTAACATATCTGCTTGAAAATTAATTTAGAAACATTTAAATATACCTTTCCAATATTTGTGTTATCCAAAGCTGCATCAATCTCATCCAAAACAAAGAAAGGCGCGGGCTGGTAACTAAATGAGAGAACAAAGAAATAACAGAAAAATTTTATTTATGGTATTGACACGGTTGATAATTAATAATCAAAATTCCATTTTCATATCTATCATAATACAGTGACTGATAAATACAATCTTAACCACCCTTCTTATACATTAATATTTCTGTTATAAAAAGCTACAATGAATGAGACACTTTGAGAGTATAAGCATGTATGTACACAGCAACCACCAAGTGCTTGCAAAAGAGTTAATTTGGCAGCTTTTTTTTCTAATTAGTTTAAACTAGTTCATAAAATATTTTTCCCAGATTACCTGTGCACAGCAAAAAGAAGGGCCAGAGCTGCTACAGTCTTTTCACCGCCAGATAAATTGCTCATTGGCTGGAATCTTTTGCCAGGAGCCACACAGTTGTAATTCAGTCCTTCCAAATACGGTTCTTCGGGATTCTCGGGACCGAGAAATGCTTGCGCACTTTGATTGTTTGTTAATGCCTGTGAATACAAAATGAAAAGGATGAACAATAATGTAAAATTTCATTAAATAAATAAACACTAGCTGTGTGGCATGGCGTTGCACGGGCTATCACGAATAATAGGATATTCCCGGGCGGGGAGAAATGGGGTCACGCCAGACCTTGGGATCCATATATTTTCATCTGCCCCGCCTCCGTTTTTCTCTACAATCAACAAATATTGTAACTTACAAACAAACGTTACGAAATTAAACACTTTAATACAAAAAAAGAAAGAAAAAAAAAAGCATAAAAACGATTTTTTTCCATTGTTAATAAATCCAAACACAGAAGCTCGCTCAAAAAGAAATACAAACTTCCATTAAATAAATAAAAAAAATGCAACACCGGATGCGAAAACTAATAATGAGGGGGAGAGAGGAATCCGTGAATGAATTAACCATGCCGCCAATAGATAGCAGCACGTCAATTTAATTCATTTTGACATTTTTAATTAATATCTTTTTAACTAATTACTATTTCGAAATTTAAATAGTCGAAATGGATTCCTTGGATTATTTTCTATCTTTTGGTACTTACTTTGGTTTCAGGATTCAGTGGTTCGTGAGAAGATAGTAGGAAATAGATACATATGTTTGTTGACGTTCAAATTTTAATATATAAGATGAACAGTAATTATGAATGATTTGAACTGAATAATCAATTATTTGTTTACACTAAAAATTAAAAAGCAGTGTAAATGAAAATGAAAATTGGTTTTTTCTTTAGATCAATAAGATCTCATAAGATTAGAAGACAAATAGATAATTCAAACTAAATATTTACCTTATAAATCTCATCAATTTTATTAGAAACGTGCTCAAAACACTTCATGAATTTATCATATCGTTCACGCTTCACACGTTCAAAAGTCTGTTTGGATTTTTTTGCTCTTTTCCTAGCATTTTCAAATTCAGTATCTGTTTCTTTCAGCCTCTCTTTCACTCCATCAAGCCTAATAAAAGATATAAAATATGCAATTAATAATAAAGTATGAATTACTATCACCACATGCCTTTATGTGAATAAATTAATATTACACATTTAGATCCATTCTGATCTTTCATTCAGATATAATCGTCAAAATTAAAAACAAAAGTGATATGCTATTCAATTCATACATACTTTTCCATTGCTTTCATGTTAGGCGCTTGAATGCGTTTCAAGAGGGATAACATGTCATTTATTTCTCTGTTTAATTTGTCACCTTCCTTCTTTATTTCATCATTGGTATCAAGCTAAAAATTAATTATAATTTAGCACACAAGACTAATTAACGAAACCATTTCATAATTCATAAATAACAATCTAGCAGCACAAAAAGCAAATTAGAATTTTATTTTCAGAGTCCTAAAACAGCATCATATATTGAAAAATTTTAAAAACTCACGTCTTTTAAGTCGTCTGATAATTCAGAGTAGTCAACTTTTATTCTTGCTTCTTTTTCATAAATTCTCTGCGTGCTCTGACTGCCAGAGACGTCAGACATTTCTACATCATCCTGCTGGCTGGAAGTCGTGTGATCAATATCTTCCATCGACCCCTCAACCATTGGAATTACAATGTCTTCCAACTACAGATTGAAAATAATTAAACATTTCTCAAGTTCAGTAGAAGAAAAATGTGTCCCATACAAAGACGTGAAAAAGAAAAATCTTAAATTACTGAAAACGATCATGCATAATTAATTTGATATAACTTATGGAACAAGTCATTTGCAGGTACTGCAGTTACGGATGAAACATTATTTATAGGTACTGCGCATTCTGTTCAATTGAAATTTTCTTCTGTTAGGAGAACTTAGAGGTCTCCAAAATGAATACTTCTACACATTAATTTAGAACACTAGCAAATAGGAGAAGAGGGAGGGGAAAGGAAGTTAAATTGATAGTTATTTTAAATATGTCTGAATATAAACTAGGTTTGGATTAAGTAGCAAAATAACATGATACAGAATGAATGCGACATCTTTGAGGTTTCCGAGTTCGCTGGAACTGGAAATTTGATTTTTATTGATAACTTGCTCAGAGGTACAATTTCATATTGAAAGCTTTGGTAAATACATCTTCCTTAGCAAATTAAATCAAATAAATGGGAAACTAGCACTCAAGATCGGATTAAATGGGAACCAAAAGCATCAGATATCTCTGGCGAAACACTAGAATTCATAAAGTAACATTAAACAGAAATCATACAATATGTTCATTACTATTGATTTTATTGTAATTTGTTTTGTGTTAAATAAGTTGCATTTTTGCTAAATTTGTTACGAGTCGAAGATTGTGGCCCAAGAGGCCGTGCGCTTCGCCCACCCACCCATCACTGTTGGTTGGTTTAACATCTTACTTTCCTGTCACTGCTTCATTACAAATTTTAAAATTCAACCAGATTATAACTGAAATTTATAGGACAAAAGTGAAGGGTGGGAATTTGAAAAATAAAGGCATAAGCAATGGGCAATATAGGTTTGAGGTGGATTAATTCGAAAATAACTTTTTGTTCTCGATTCCAATTTCAGAGATATTTTACCTGAATTTTGGAGAATTTATTGTAGAATACTAACTTTGATTGCTAAAGTTCTGCTAAGTAAATAAAAGTGACAAGATTTATTTTATTTTATTTTTTCTACTTTATTAAGGTTTGTACAGAAACAAAAGAGGAATTTTATTGATTTAATATTAATGCCATTCACCAAAGTAATTTAATAGTTATGTTAGATGCCAAGAAAAAACACTTTTTGTTTCAAGATTTATTTTTGCTTATTTCTATAAAATTCCATGGCTTTGTTTAACTTACATGATGAATCATGATTTATTTTTGATCATTTCGATAAACTTTCACTGCTTTGAATTACTTATATACCGAGTTTTGTGTGGCAGATTACACGTTATCCTACAGTTTAAAAGGCATTTAGAAAAATTTAAAAATTAGAAAAGTGGTACTATGCTATTAATCCAATTTTTTAAAAAACCAAATTAACACTATTAATTATAAAAAGAGAAAGTAACTTTTTATAAGAGTTGCAGTTTTTTTGGGGAAAAAATAAAACAAGAAAATACGCCAATTTGATATGATATTAAATAAAACGAATTCCCTTATCCGACACATCATATTTAAGACAAAATCCTCCAACATTTTTTATACATACCTTACAAGTCTGGAATAAACTGTGCCTATCGCCCTTTTTCTGTTCAAGTCTTGTTTCCATGGCTGTTACTTGCTTCTGAACAGCTGTTATATCTTTTTGGGCAGCTGACAGTCTTTTTCGTATTTCAGAGGTAGATTCTTCTAGTTTGTCAACATCTTGTTTTTTGTTGATCTTTGCATTTTTTAAGCGCTCTAGATTCTGCATTTCATCATCAATCAACTATATTAAAAATAAAATCATCCATATTAAAATAATAGTGTTTGAAATTTTTTAAATCTATACTTCTAAAAGGCAATGTTTGTGTGCGTGTGTGTGTTTGTCTGCGATGTCCAGACGAATCTATCGCACTTACAGCCATGAAATTTGGCACACAGGTAGTCGTAATGGTGACTGAATGCACCTCGAAGCCGAAATTTTAATCTAGAAATTTTTTTATTTAATGTTTTGTGTTGATTTTTCGCACTAATTTCTCAATAGAATGGTTTCAAATAATTGTACGACAAAAATAGAACGACCATCGGAAAGAGCACGCGATTTCCGTTCTAATGAAGTTAGTGTTGAATTTCTATCGTAAATTACTGAATTTTGAGAATTTTTTAAAAATCAGTCAGTTTTGCCATCTAAATGTTGGTTTTGTTTTTAAATTTGTTGCATCCGACTTTCTAATAACACTATTCTTTTCAGCTTATAACTGCAACGGTTCTGTCGGATTTAAAACGAGAATGGTTAAAATATCTTTTTTAGTTTTTTTTAAATTAATTTTATCCACAAACGATATGTTTCCTCTAGCGAAGCTTCCGCCCGTGACAGTCTCCGGAACACTGCGGGCAATTTCATTGGCTGAAGGACCAGGGTGACTTTCGCGTTCTGCGAGGAGATGATTTATTTACTCGATGACTTCGATTATTATTTTTAAGAGTGTCTTAACTTATTTCTTTGCCTTTCAAACTTTGCTTGCAGTGTAATAAATGTCACATTGTAATTTTTTAACATTGTTTTGGATTTAACGGTACTCGGTCGAGAGGAAAAAGAGGCGGACCAACTCAATAATATATATATATTTCTGTTTTGATTTCATTTTTAAAACTTTCATTTATGTAATTGTATGTGGTTTTTTTTTTATTTTGTTGAAATCCCGATCCCACGGGCAACGCCGTGCGCGTACTGCTAGTATTTAACTATGTTCCAATAAAATAAATAGTAGTCACTTCATACACTAGTTAAAAATTTAAACGTGACAATTTTACGAACAGTTTAGTTTGAGTTTTTACCTGCATTTGAGTAGTTTCAGCCTTTTTTAACTTTTCCAACTCTTTTTCATCATCTTCTACAGTCTTGGTCCACTTCTTCACATTTTCTAGAAAGATTAAAACATGAATTCAAGTTTTCTGGAATTTCTAATATCATCGATGCAATGAAGCACACACACACACACAAATCAATTTTTACTCACCATGTGTATCTTTGGATCTTTCATATTCAAGTCTGTTAATAATTCTATTCTTTTGATTTTCGAATTCCAGTCGTCTTTTATCCCTTTCTTGAGTGGCTCTAAGTTCACGTTCTTCGTACTGTCTGTACAAAAAGAAAAGGAAAAAAAAAAGTATAAGAAAGGTTAATAAAGCAGATTATACTTTAATATGACACAGAACAGCAAAAATTGTTTCATAATTTCAATAAATATTCCGAACACTTTAAATTTTAGGAATTCGGATAAGGTATGATTTAAAGGGAGTAAAAAAGTTTTTAACAAATATACACAGATCTTTTCTAGATAGATATTGAGCAACATCATATTGTGTGAAATTATTTTTCTACAAAATTACAAGCAGAGATTCTCCGCAACCAATGCAGTTTGTCATTCGAGATAATCCCGACTTGGATGCAAAAAAGGGTAGTGACAAGGGGTATAGAATACCCCATGCATCATTCTGGATGCGGATGCTGCAAAGAAATAATATTAATGCATTTGTTTCGCTTTTTCAAACTAAATATAGCACAATGGTAAAAGAATCAATCATAAGATGTCCCGGCTTCCACTTACCCTTGCTATGGCACTGTAAATGAGTTGGTATTTTCAGACAGAAAATGCCAATGCAATATTTATAATGAAGTCTATTAATATATACTTTTTAATTTTCAAATTCAGTTGTCTTTTATTTATAATAATACACACAGTTTCAGCTGAAGGAACACCACAAATAATAAATGTATTTTTTTATGATCAAGAAACAAAGGCAATGCAAAACCTTTTTGAAATACTTCAGAATTTTATTTCAATACAAAGAAAATAACAATTTATTCATAAAATAAGTATTAAATTAAATATTAAGAAAAAAAATCCCATTTATATTAATACTTAAAAGTGGCAAACAGTGCAAAGAATAACACTGATAATAAAAATTAACATTTCACAGTGAACAGTATTTTGTCTCTAGTCATTCAAAAATATCAATACAAATCTGAAACTTCCAAGCAGAGAAAAATAGCAAAAAACAATAAATACAAATAAAAATATATGCTTCCGACAAGCAGAAAATTATACATATAAAAATCTTACTATGTCTCACCTAATATTTTCAACACCAATTGAACGACAAAAATCGGCAAAGACTCTATCTTCAACTGTGTTCATAGATTCTTTGACATCTTGAATTCTACTTTCTCTATCTTTCATTCTCTCTTCTAGATCTGATATACGAGGCTGCAGTATTATAAAATGAGTTATTTTAGAAAATTATTATTCAAATTAATTTAGTTAATAACTAGCTTAATGTTTTAAATTTAGACTCTTACAAAGAAAGATCTAAATATAGTTTTGAAATAGGGCATGAGAATTATAGAAACCAAGGAAGATTTATAATTCAATTTTATTTAATAGGATTAAAAGTTCTATATAGAAGTAAGAAAAACACTTGTACTTACTTAAGAAAAATGTAAATATTTAATGGCTTAAACCAATTACATTACATCAAAATATCTAATGATAAAGATTTATACCTCAAATGTATCTAATTCCCTTTCTAAGTTTGCAATTTCCCTTTCAAGGCCAGCAATAACTCTTTTTTCCTAGAAGAACAAATGCTATTTGAAAAACCATAAACAAAATCTAGAATACCACTGTGTAATAACATTAAAAACCGATTTAAAATAAAATTTTTGTACACAAAAGCAATAAACTGCACTAATCTTAACCTACTTTAAGTAGAACATACTAGGACATATTAGATATACCATGCGAAAATTTTTTCCACTTATATTAGTCAACTAGCTGCCTAAGGTGACCAGCTGGTTCACCGATCTTGTATTAATAGTAATAAGGCAATTAAGGGTGACATTTTAAACATTTCAATTTTTGTAAGCTGAAAGTAATAATTGTAATAAGGACAAAGAAATGAATTTAAAAACACAAACAGAGAACAGATTAATTAGTATAACTGAATTTCAATTCTGTATACACAAAACAAAAATGTACTGTATGTTTTTGAATGTAATGAACTTTGAGTTAATCCCTTAACTGTTAAAAAAAATGATAAGTAAAGATTCTTTAAAAATGGAAAAGATTTTAATAAGTAATGAAAAATTTGAAGTACAATAATTGAATTTCTCAGTTAAAAGTAATTTACATACTAAAATTAATTAAAACTCAAAATAACTAAATAAAGTTTTTACTGTAAAAAAAAAAAGAATTGACTACATCTTATGAAACGCAAAACTAAATTAATGATAAACATTTAAATCTAGTTAATAAAAGCATCCATTTATATATATATATAAAAAAAAAATATTGAACTGAAATTGCTTGAAAAAAAAATCTTGAATAATAATTCTGTGCATAACAAAACAACAGACACTAAGAAATTGAATATCTATAAACTATAAAAACACAAATTACCAAATAATAGCAAAGAATAAAAAATGAACTTAAACAGGCATACATTTGGATAATAGTTATTCTCTCTCCGGAGCACAGTAAAATATAAAAACACACATCACCATTCAACAGTGTACAGCCAAGATTATTAATTAAGAGTAAGCATTTCGAGTGGATAGAAAAAATTTGTAAAATTTGAGAAACATTTATAAAATAAAATAAGCAAAAGTTAAATGAGAGTATTGGAAGAATTTAAATCTAATGTTTCCTTTTAGGTATGCAAAAAAGAGGGAGAGAAGCTGACGAATTATTTGTCGACTTCGACGAAGACAAAACTCAAGCAAGATTCGAACCCAGGGTGAAAGATGTCTAACCGCCTGCACTATCCAGTCCATGTGAGGGAACGTTTGTCATGGAGTGTAGGCAAAAAAATTGGGGGGGGGGGGCAAGGCAAAGAATGCTCAAAAGAGAGGAATTATTTATATAAAATTGATCTGATTGTGCAGGGGCCATGCTAATCTTCTCTGTATCATTCCAATTTTAGCATATGTACTGCCGAACATTATTTTCGTACATGTACAGAGGCGGGGTGTACTAACACGACGTTGACAAACAGCTACTACACCCCGCCTCCCCTACGTCAATTTCTACTCTTGCAACCAGCGACATTAAAATTATGATAGATTTAAAAATTTATAAAAGTAGATAAAATTTTGTACAATAATGAAACTGGTATCATTGGAAAGATAATTTTTTGCTCTATAAAATGAACTTTTTTTTTGTCAATCAATTCATTCAGAAGTTATTGGCAAAAAAACGACAAAATTTGGTTTAATTTTTAAATAATTTAAATTTGAATTTAAAAAAAAGGTTCTGAGGCACACATCTTCAGCAACCAAAATATATCTGTGCCAAATTTAGTAACTCCATGTTCTACAGTCTCTTCTATAGACCGCCAACAGACAGACACACAGATGTTCTCTTTTATTATTAGTAGAGATATGTTAAATGTCAGGGATAATTTGGTTACTTTTCGGTACAAGCTCTTCAGTACATTCTGTGGTTATGCAAATTACCACTATATTATTATACTGCACACCACTCATACAATAAATATTAATAAAAGCAATATTCAAATAATATTCTAATCTGCAATTTTAAATGTAGGTGCAAGATTTGTTTTGTTGATCACCAGAGATAGACACAGCCTGAACAGAAAGATTACAGTCTGTTAGGAGACTGACACGGCAATTTACATACAAATGTTTAGAAGTAAAATTTCTCAATTTAACAGGGATGAGATTGGCAAAAAAGCAAAAAGACTGAAAAATGTTTTAAGACGTAAAACATCAGAACACGCAATATGATGAAATATTACACTATAATAATTAATAACTTAATTATTTATAATTCAGTATGTATAAATAAGAAAAAGAATATTAAATTATTATTAAATCATTCACATTAAAAGTTAACAAACAAGTTTAACACATCATCAGGTGCATCAGAAAATACAAAATTAGACATTAAAACATTTACCACCTGTACATCACCGAGATGCAACATACACCCAACAGAAGTCTGAGAAGAATTATATTTAATAGCCTTTTGATAAAAGTTAGCTCAAAAAATAAATAAAAATAAGGACAAATAATTTCTTTTGCTTCGTGCAATTGTGTAAAGTGTATTAGCTCTTTATAAATTATAATAATGTATCATATACTGAATTCTGTTTTATTTTTATAAATTTTTGCAAAAGTAACAGCACAATGATTTTGCACCTTATTAAGCAAGAGGGGTTGAGATATTGCACAGTTACAATGACAGATTCATTTAGCATTATTGCTATTTGAAACATTTCCTTAATTGTTAAAGAAGTGGTTTTCTTCCGTTTTTTTAATTGTGTGGCTTTTGTTGGTAACAGATCTATCTCCATTCACACGCTTCACCCCTTGTTTTGGAGGCCTCCTATCTTAGACAGATTTTTCTTCAATAAAGGATGTGTTTGCATCCTCTGCAAGTTTATTTTCAGTAGAGGCTACAATTTTTGCACAGTCTTCATTAGTATCTCTCTGTTTAATTACTGGCATAGTTGTCGAGACTACACTATCTCTAGAATGCCTAGATAAATCAAGTTTTATTTTTTTTTATTTATGTCTTATTCTCTGCTTTTTTGTTGCATTTGCACACAGCTTTTTAGCTGCCTCTTTTCATATGAGTTTCTTTTTTATGTAGTTTGTTTTTGTTCAATTTTTTTTATTTCTTCATCTTGGTACGCCCTACAAGATGACCTTAAGTTTCGAACTAATTTTTTTTAAAACATGTTCATGCAATTTTTTTTTTTTGAAAAATATGAAAATGAGGTTTTGTTTTCTACAAAAAGGTGGTATTTAATACTTTGAATGACACTGAATGTTGGAATGTTCATCCTTGTAGAGCTTGCCGATATAATGTTGATTCGTCAGTAGAACATGAATCAGCTAGTTTCCTAGCCGGTGGAGTCAAGTCACGTGGTCAAGCATATTTTCCCAGAAATTTCTTTCGAAAACGGAAGATAGGAAAGTTTCTTTTCTTTGTGTAAAAGCGGAATTTTCGGAAGAAAAAGCAAAATTTGCGGTAAAAAAAAAAAAAAAAAAAACGGAATTTTGAGTGA
The DNA here is from genome assembly GCA_013235015.1 of Araneus ventricosus. Taxonomy (NCBI): domain Eukaryota; kingdom Metazoa; phylum Arthropoda; class Arachnida; order Araneae; family Araneidae; genus Araneus; species Araneus ventricosus. The sequence continues at coordinate 122,886 of BGPR01002458.1, read as the reverse complement.
AAAAAAGAAAAAAGCGGAATTTCTTCAAAATAACAAAAAGCGGAAATTCGCGAAAAAGCGGAAGAATCTCATCCCTGATTTAATCAATAACGATGGTAACTTCTATTAAATTCATATGTGGATCAATTGAGGAAGATTTAGAAGAAAATTCTTCATTATTATTAAATACTTTGTATTTTGAAAACCAAATGTTTTTTGATGAAAATCACTTGATGGGGGCATAATTTTGAAATTTTTAGCTAAAATACATAAAGCGTAACATATATATTTATAATAATTAATATGCTAATTTCAAATAATTTGACTCATAAAAGGCAAAGAGAAACATAAATAGAATACACGAATGCAAAATTAAACATGAGATTTGAATATAAACTTACAGTATTTTCTTTGTCAGTTATTGAGTATTTTAAACGTGTTTCCAAGCCTCTGATTTGAGACTGAATGGTAGTTAAATCAGATTCTTTCCTGGTTTTCTTCATCATTTCTTTCAGTTCTTCAGTTAATTTCTCTTTTCTGTACTTTAAGTTATGCAAAGCTTTTTCATCCCAACGACGAGCTCTTTTTGCTAAATCACTAAAATAAAAACATGGTTCATAAAGAAATAAAGTTCATTATTTATTACAAATACATCCTGAACAAATATTTATCAGTCAAATGAAACTGTACACAAATTCAGCAAATCCATATTCTTGGAAAGGGAGAAAAGTGAAAAATAATACAATTTTAAAATTAATTCATGCATTTTGTGTTCATATGAACTTAGAGAAAAATAGAAGAAAACCTATTTAGAAGTAATAACCTCTAATTTTCCAATATAATTAATCTGTAATGCCTTATTTACTTTATGAATTGCAATTAAAAATCATACATAAAGTGCTGTATATATAAATTTCATACAGTCATATTAAAAATTATATAAAACATTAATAAAAAGGAATGAACAAATCCCATACCATGGCTGCAGAAATATTAATGACAAGATAGCAATGTAATTGCCTTTTATTAAAAGAGATAGTAGAAAACAGAGAAAAAATTAAATATGATACTAATTAGTAAAAGTTAAAAAATAATTAATAAAAGAGAATCATAGTTCCAAACAAAGAATGAAAATATTAAATCAATGAACACTATTTTATATAAGATCTCACTAACCTTACAAAGCCTAATTTTTGAGCATTTGTTTCAATCAAAATGCAAGTTCGAATCTAGTAGAATTCCCTTCTTTTTCATACCAATTTTATTGTAGAAATTAAAGATATGATTAAAGGGTGCAAAATATGAAAATTAGTATAATCTTCACTTTCGATTAGAAAAGCTTTAAAATATATAAAACATTTTGAGACCATGTTTACTTTCTAAAATGATTTCAAATACAATTCACTCAGATTCAAATCTTTACTCACTCTATCCAAAGCTATATATATATAAAGAGTCAAAGGGATACTCACGTGCTGCCACCAGAAATAAAGCCATTCTTTTGGTAATAAGTACCATCAAGCGCAACAGCCTAAAACAAAGAAAATACCGAAAGTCATTGAAAAATTAAATTACCCCAAGACATAAAATATAAAATGAAATAACTAAATCCTTACATCATATCTCTTATTATCTCCCAGGTCATATGCAACTCTGTTGGCATCCTCAGCTGTTTCACACACTAAAGCATTATTTGTTGCATATAGAACAGCTCTTTTAATGGCTGGTGGATCGTATTGCAAAACATCATAGAGCAGTTTTACATTTTTAGGTTGATGTATATTTCTAAACATACAAAATGAAACATTAGTAATTATAGAATTTCAAGTAATAATAATAATAAAGGAAAATGATGGATAAGAGTTTATTTTACAAATTTAAGGGAATGATGCAGGAAGCGATTCTATAATAAATCGAAGAAAATGAATGCATATTAATGTACCTCATTTTTTAATGAAAAAATAAACTCAGAAATACTTTCAACTAAAAACCATATAATAATAGATAAATGCTTTTGGCAAGGATTTGCAACTCATACAATATTGCTTTTTCTTAAAAAATTTATTTTAATGTGAAAGCTTTGATTATAATCCAACTAAGGAAACCTATTGTTACAAAGCTATGAAGTCGTTTCCCTGAAATGCTAATCTTGGCAACAAATTTGGCGACCTTGGTGACCATTTTGGTGACAAAAGGAATTTTCTAGAAGGATCTCGAACTTTCAACCTATTTCTACTGGTTTCGTGAACTTCCTAGAGATTATGTCACTTCTTACATAATGAAGTCACTTCCTGTTGAAAAGTATAAAAGGCAAGCTGGTGAGCTAACAAGAAGCCTTTGAGCGTTGTGTTGAGATTTAATGATAATCTCTAATGCGAATTTTTACAAGTGTTGTGTTAATACTTGTGCTACGTTTCTTTTCCTAGAATATTTGTAAAATAAAGAGCTTTATTTTTTAAATCCTGCTTATTGGACCGCATTCACGTACACCCACAAGACGATTTTGTCACACTATATAATTTCAGAAATCGGAATCACATTTTCAAGACACCCCTTCTCCCCCCCCCCCCCCCCCCGGAAAATTTACAACTTTAGGGTTTTCATTCTAATTTCACTCAGGGTGAAAAATTATTGTTAGAATCTGATTTAGAATGATTATTTAAGAAAATAGAAGATCATAAAAAAATAAATTAGTCTCTTTTAAACAAGAAAGAACATATTGAGGCTTAATTAATGAAAAAAAATTATATCAACAAAAGAAATTTATGCAAAAATGAGTGCAACTAAAGAAATTTGTCTATGGAGAGGAAAAAAAGTTGAAAAAACAACAAATTTCAAACAGAATTAGTGCAAAATAAAATTTTATATTAGACAAGGAAAACCAATTGCAAAATCATATAAAAAAACCCAAAACAATTAAAAATGTCAAGAAGATAGAGTTAAAAAAAAAAAAGTACCTAAATTTATTTTATGCCACAAGCAAAATAAGAGATTCAAATACTTTTGTTCACTTCAGACATGACACAGGCTTGGAACAAAAAAAGCTGAACTTCATAAATACGATATCGTGTCAAACGTAAACATCGACAAGTAAAATAAGTATTATTAACTGAACAATAAATGAGTAAATTTAAACAAAAAGTGCTTGAGATATTAAAAATATTGTAGAATTATTATTTGAAAGAAAATTAATGGATAAAAAATGAATTCGCAAAAAGTTTTGTTAAAATAAAAACTATGGTAAAAGTTATCTCACTAAAAAACATGACCATGTAAAACTTTTTTTTGATTATACATAATTATTAAAACTTCTGTTTCATTTTTTGAGCTAACAGTTCAAGCTTTCTTTTATGTTTCAGTCAGCTATTTTCCTCCATTTTCTAAATTTTGCTCTCTTTCTTCGATTGGGGGTTTTTCTTTATTTTTTGTTGCGCGCTTTTCAAGTCTTTTGTGTGCGCACCATCTCCTCCCAAACGCATTACCAAAAGTTTTAATGCAGATTTACATCGATCCCAAGAATGACAAAATTCGATGCTGGAAATGCTGAAATCCGCGTTGTCCAAACGTGTCATGTCTGTGTTGATAGACAAACGTTAGGGAACGAAAACTAACAAAAATGAAATCGAAATAACTAACAAAAATGAAGAAAAGAATGTTAAAAAGAACGCGAAAATAAATTGGCTTCAGCGATCTTTTTTCCTCATGAAATTCGGATCGGAAGAAATTCGTGGATGATTTTCTTTCATCCAATCAAAATTCGGAATGAATTGTGATCGGATGAAATGAAAGATGATTGGGCGAAACAAGAAATAAAAGAATACAACCTTTTCAGACATTCCTCCCTATGCTAAACTTTGACCCCAAAGCGTGGCAAAACGCCGATACATAACTTTCGGCAGGATTACGCAATATCTTATGAATTCAAAACTCTTTCGCCTTAGAGCCATAAGCAAAATTTTCACATGGTGCACAACTTTTGTTTGCATGTGCCCCCCCCCCCCCCAACACATTCACAAAAATTTTAATGCAGATTTGCATTGATCCCAAGAATGATTAAATTTCATGCCGAAAAAGCGGAAATCCGCGGAAATGTGTCATGTCTGTCACTTCTGTAATGTAAAAAAAAATCAAGCTACCAGTCAAAAAACAAATGCAGCTCTGGTATCGATTCAAATTTTAAAACACTTTCATTTTTTAACATTTTCTCGATTATGTAATTAAATTTCGACATATGCAGTTCTCTTCTCCAATTCAACTACAGATATAATGCACAAATATAAATTGAGAGGAATTTAAGAAACAAACGTGATCAAGTGCATAACTCACCTCAATCTTTCCTTCAAAGGTTTTGCATCAATGTAATCAAGAGGTAGGAAAGTTTCCGCTTCTAACATCTGCTCTTTCAAATACTGGATGCACGATCTTCCAGTGCGTTCTGTATCCACCACAATGGCTTCCATGTTCTTGCCCAACACTTTAGTGATAGCGACGTTATAACGTTTGTGAATGGGCTGACACATATTCACCAAACGATCATACTGTAGAGGGTGAGAATAAATCAAATGGGATGTAATGCCAATATTTTTATTTCTTTTATTAGGAACAGAAAAACAAACACTTTCATTTAGGATTTTTTTTTATTAAAATTTCAACGAATTCATTGCAATTGCAGCTACTTGCCAGTTACAAGAGAAATTAATAAAATATTACAAAAGGTAAGATACAATTAAATTTGTCTATAACATAAGATTCATTACTTTAGTCCTTCTAGAAAAACTATTAATTTGAGGCTAACACAGACTTACCACACCAGGGAAAAGCCTCTTGAAATGGTCAACAATTTCAGCTTTTTTCCGGCGCCTAGAGTCTTCGTGTTTATCAACCTAAAATAAAGGGGGATCAATTCAATATGGAAATTTTATCATCCGAATCCACACTCTTTGCCATAAAGAAAGAGAAATACTACAATACAATGCTTAATCAGATAATTAACTGTAATAACAGATGAAAAATGTATGTTAAATAAATAAACAGAGCTGAATGCTATTATTTGATATGGAAACAACATCGATACCATTAAACTATTAAATGGGGATGTGAAGTAACACAGAAACATAGTTACTATTTACTGCTCTTTCTTTCAAAGAATTTTACATCAAGTCATAAAGCTTTGAAATAAGGGTAATAACTACAAATGAGCTCCAATTCATTTATTATAAATTCACAATTGAAGCAACTGTGAATAAAATTAAGTTAAATCGCACTTGCAGAATACAAATGTATGTATAATGAGAAAATGCTTTATACATTGATATATTAATTTTATATCTCCAATGCAGTTCAATGAACATACAGATTAATAATTTTCTTTGTTGCGAGGTGTATTTTGTAGTTCCAAAGTAAGGCTATTTTTTTTTTGACCAGTGCAATCAAGTCCTTATAGAAATAATTTGTAACCTTTAAATATGATATTATGAATAAGAATAAAAAATGTTATGTGCACAGAAAATCTGGTACAGAAACACTATTCTAAAATACAGCAGATTCAGAGCTGTATGATTTTGAATGAGCAAACAAAGCAAATTCAGTGTGTGTATTATTCCATTTAATAAATAAAATTTAGACTGCCATTCTATATCAGGTAAAACACATTTTTATTATATTTAATTCAATTCATTCAAAACAGTGAAGCATCATGCTGGTAATAAATTAACTGGAAAATATTAAAAGTGGCTTAAAGAATGCAATTTTATTCCTCCAAATTAAAACTGCTTGGGAGGACATGAAATATTGTATAATGGGGATGTATATAAAATATTCTCTTTTATACGATACCACTCTTCAATCTTCTAAGCTGCTCAATTGATTTAATGTTTCTTATTTAGTTCAAAAGCAGTTAACACATAGGAAAGTTTCAATAACTTAGTAAACAGGTTAATTTATAAAAGTACCCAACTTACTAGATCAAAATAACTAGCCATGTGGAAGGTTAAAGATTTGTGTGTGTGAGTAAGCGAGTAGATATATATTCCTTATTTTTATAAATGGCAAATGTAAAGAATTTGGATTATTAAAAGAATGACTTAAATAAATGTAGTTAATCACTCAAAGATGAAATTTTTGTTTGCTCCCAAGCTATTATTTCAGCTTATATTTTATACTAGTTTAAGAATTCTTTTGATTTAACTTCAGACTCGGGGTTTTTCTTTATATATATATCGTGGATAAGTTACCATGTTTATGAGTGAAAGCATCTAATTAATTTTGAAACTTACTTTTGCATCCCCAAGCTCATTTAAAATAGATTCTAGATCTTCATTAATTTCAGCAACTCTTTTTTTAGCTTCCTGAACTTCTTCACCAATGTCTTTCTCCTGACTACGAAGGTCAGCCAATCCTGTTTCACTTGTCCTGCAAATCACAAATTCATTTAATCAATAATTTTTACTACGAAAAGAAACACAAAGATGTTCCTAGAATATTATAAAAAAAGATCAAACCATTTTTTCCCATGGCATACAAAAGAATCGCACATTATTAATAACACCATTAAAATGAATCAAAATTTAACCTTTTAAGACCGAAAGCGTCTTTGTAACAAATGGATTAAACACTGACTACAACTCAAAAATAGACTGTGTCTCATCTAATGAAAAGCAGCGGGAGTGGCCTCCCTTAAACTCTCTCAAAAACTCCCGTATAGCGCGTCAGTTCCCTACACCCTCGCTCGGATAAAAATTTCGAATCTGCTCCATTACCAGAACACAACAAGTTTCTCCAGGACACGTGAAACAACAAAACAAACGGAACTAAAATAATCCGAGCAGGATCAGAATTCGCCAAAAGGCAAAAAAAGGAGCCAAAAGGGAAGAAAAAAGAGCCAAGCGTTGAGCATCAGCCTTTCGCCATGAAGCCGCTGAATATCATGCAGAGAGATTGCTTCCAATACACATGATGCAAGTGGAGATGACGGATTCGTTTCAAAAAAAGAAAATGCAATTTGAACACCTCTTTTTTAACCAATTGGAATGAAAATTGGGCACAGATCTATAATTAATGTTAGCATCCGTGATACTAAGTTTTATTTATCTAAGCTAAAGGGCTTATGAGATATAATTTTCACAAGTATGTGATTATACAGACCAACAGACAGTCAACTCTTTGACGGATTTCGCCCAAAATTTTCTACGGACCTACATTCCTGAAGATAAAACTGTGTACCAAATTTTATCCACCTAGCTATTCAAGTTTTTGAGTTACAGTGTTCACATGACCGCGGACTTCCCGTAGACGGATTTTGTCCAAACTTTGATAGAAACCTACAAATTATGTGTAAAGATCACATACCACATTTTATCACTCTAGCTGTAATAGTTTTCGAGTTATCGTGTTCACAGACAGACAGATAGACATAATTCCAAAATTGTGTTTTTTGAACTCGGGCAGGTCTAAAACGTGGAGATTCGTCAAAATCTCGAGTTCGAATTTTTTGACGATTACAATACTTTCTCTTTGTATACGAGAAAGTAAAAATAGATCTGTAGAGATTATGGGAACAAGAAGAGTCACTTCTTCTGGTATTTACTGCATACAATTAACTAGGAAGTAGAAATATAAGGTAATGTCTAATCTGTGCGATCGTAAGGGCTCCGTCTTAAAGGGATAAAATAGAAAAAAAAAAGCACATTTCTTCATAAGAGGAGTACAAATCTAAAATATCTGGGAATTCTTCATAAGTAGTATGAATTAACAATTTAAAATTTGCTAAGTTAACAACCAAAAGACATTAATTTTAACAAAAATGTATTCATTAAATAGCATGTTTTTTTCTTAACAAATAATACTAAACTTTGGTAAAGAAGAAATTCTTTCAAGAAACTATACAAATTTCAAAACCATTATTTGAATGCTTTAAAGTTTAAAGATTGATATGAATAATGTTAATTTTTTTAAATAATGGATAAAGGTATTTTCTAATAATCAAACCTTTTTAAATATGGAATAATTTAATTCATTAAATTTGAAATGTACATTTTTTATTTGTTCTAACCTGATGTATTCAGTTAGTTTTTCGAGTCGACGGACGTTTTCCTCCAGTTCAGCTCGCTTTTGTTTGATTTTCGATTCCACTTCGGCCTTCTTACGGATCTCATTATCACATCTATCTTGATCTGACTTCTGTTCCCTATTAACAGAATCCAACTCTTGCAGGTAACGAGAAGAAAGTTTTCCAGCCTCCTCTTTCAAACGATTATATTCTTCAACCTATAAGAGGAAGTTTTAACTCTTCTCAAAGATTTGGATTTAAAAAATACATGTCAGAAACACTTGGAAGAGAAAGTGAAAATTATTTAGGAATTTTAAATTAAAAATAAAAATAATTTAATTTTTAATTAAAATAAATATGTTTGTATATAAAATATTGGTACGTAATAGTAAATTTTAAAATTCTTAAAGCTTTAACAAATTCACAGCAAGAGTTTTATTAGCAAAATCAAATACCAGATGTGAAGAAAATTTGTCTTTTAAACTTGTATTGAAACTAAATAATGAAACACTTAATTAGAAAAATATACTATTTTGTAAAGCAAATTGTATTATATTTTGTATTCAACTATATATTTTACTATAACAGAGAAATTATAACCTGAGAATCCTGTAGAGTAAGATCTCGTCCTTCAGATTTAGATTCTTCAGCAAGTTGCTCTTCAAATTCTTGTTGCTTTTTCTCAATCTCTTCAAGTTCTTCTTCCAAACTCTTAATTTCACTTTCATGAGCTTCATTTACTTTTTTAGCAGCCTTCAAGGATTTGCTAGAAGGAAAACACATACATTAACAAAAAAATGAACCTATGATTATAAATAAAACATTATTTGGAAAATGGCTGAAAAATAAAATGTAAAATTTATCTTACCGTGCAGTCTCCAATTTCTTCTGCATATGAGCAGTCCTTTCTTTTGCTTTTATATATGTTGGCCTCTTTTTATTCAATTCTACTTCCTAAGTTAAAGTACAATAATTATTAGGATAACATATGCATTCTTAAAAACACACTACTTTCAATCATCATAAATAATATATTTTCTTAAGTACAGTAGCATGAATAATCCACATGAGGACGCTGCTCAAATTTTAACAAACTGATATCAAGAAACTCTTTTAGTAGACAACGTTATGATAAAAGAACATGAATGATAAAAGAAAAATAAACAAAAGTGAGTTTCAACATTTTTGAAAAAATTCAAACTGCAACACTGAATGCATTAACTTACTAGCTTTGAGAAATTTGAGTAATACAAACTACACGTTTTTTAAGTGAGAAAGTTTAGTTAACAGAGAAATAATAGGTAGAGATATAATTAAAAGATTAGAATATTTTCTATGGAGTGGGAGTACAGTTAAATCAATTCATTCCATTTGCCGAAGTGGATTGAATGGAAAGTCAACAAAGGCCATCAAGACATTTAAAAATCTATTAAAAATTATTCAGGCTTCTTACTGATTTTTTAAATTAAAAATCAAGGAGTATTTAAGGAGTTTTCAAGGAGTATTTTCAAAATTTTCAAGGAGTCAATATTTACGCATGAAAAAGGGTTCCCTATTTAAAGTACACAAAATTATATTAGAGTATTTAAAACATTTCTAATAACTCAAATAAATGTGGTTATATTTATTTTTTTATAAGTTTTTACCAAGCTGATTTATCCAAGAATGCCATATTAAATCTATTTATATGAAAGTAGAGGGGTGCCGCTTAGACACACATTTTTTAATAAAATTATACAACTACCTCAAAAGTCCAAGTAGTTCATTACATACCATGATTTACCATTTTTTCAAAAAACTATTTCCATTAATTTATTTTAGAATTTAAATAATTTCCATGCCTCACTGTGCACCTTATGTCGTGCACAGTGATCCAGTATTTAAAATATAGAGGTGCAAAGAGAGACATGGATTTAGATATTAGAAACTGTTTTTTTTGGGATTTTCATTGCTTATAAAATAGTATATGAAGAAAATAAAATTAACAAAATTTCTTGATTATTAAAACTAATTTAGCGAAAATTGATTAATAGTATTTATTTCCCTTCAACTCCACCATCATGATATATAACGTTACAATTTAAAGAAATACAGTTTAATTTTTCGAAATAATCCAAGAGAAATAATATTCTCAATTTGAACCATTCTATTGTTTTGGTTATTATTGATTGGCACTTAAAACCAATTATTAAATTTTGGATACTGCTAGGAGATGGTCATCAAATCGTAGAAAGAGCAAAGCAAAATACTGGGTAATTGAAACGAATGATAAATAAAACGAATGTAAATTATTTAGAATCCTTTCTATCGGTGAAACGTAGTACACACTTAATAAAAGAAATGTTAAAAATTGAAAATCAAGGAGTTCATAAGGAGTAAAACCCAAATTCAAGGAGTTTCCATAGTACTTGAAAATGAAAATCGTTTTCAAGGAGTTGTTAAGTAGTTTTCAAGGACCGTACGAACCCTGTTATTAGTTGTCTTTTGATAGAATTTAAATTATTAAAACATTTTTAATGTATGAAAACATGAATTAGGACTATATAATAAGAAGCTACAAACACGGAGTTTAAGATATAATTTTTACAACAAATTAAAGTAAACTTTTATTTTAAAAATAGAATTAAAATTTCAAAACATGATAAAATTCTTAGTGAAGATTGTTATAATTATCCATAAAAAGTTATGCAATATTTAAAATATAAATTCGAAATAAACAATTAAAATGCTTTTAAAAGTCATAAACTAAAGTTCGTTTTAATATCCCAAGACTAGCACTTTTGGACGATTTTACTCTGGGAAGGGGTATCAGGCAACGAATCGGATGAGTGCATTTCCGGAGTTCTTTGTTAGATCACGCTACGTAAAATTTAAACAATTTTCCTTCCATTTTTCACCTATTTTGGTTAAAATAACTCCGACTGGTACAAGCGCAAAAGCACGGAGGGTTTCGGAATCCGAGAATATACAATACTAGCTTAACTTTTCAACTGAGCCAGTTATTCTTCCCAATTGAATTTTAACATTATACCATCATCAACAATTATTAATAGCTTACCGCTTCTCTAATTTGTTGTTCTATCTTGGCAAATTCTCTTTGCAGTTTACCATGTTCTTTCTTCTTTTCCTTGATTTCTTCTTCAATTTTTTCTCTTTTACGAGATACTTTTTCTAGTTCTTTATTTTTGTCTGACAAATCTTGGGTCAAACTTTCAATATCTTGCTCATTGTGATAAAGCTTGAATAAGTAATAGAGGACTTGTTTGCTAGCCTGTAAAAACAAATTACTTTTATGAAAATAAAATGCAATACACATACAGACATGGCACAGGCTAGGAACAAAAAAAAGATGAACTTCATATATAATGAATTGTGGCAAACATAAACACCGAGAGATAAAATAAGTATGAATAATTGAACAATAAATCGAATAAATTTCTACAAAAAGTGGTTGAGATATTAAAAATACCGTGGAATTATTATATAAAAGAAAATCAAGAATGATAAAATCCTATGCCAAAAAAGCTGAAATCCGCGTTTCTGCGGAAATGTGTCATGTTTGCATATATCATTCTACATACAGAAAACAAGGTTTAAGATATAATGTCTAAAACAATTAAGTAATGAAATTAATAAGAAAATGATGACTAAGAAAGAAGATTCAAACTAGTAGATCATCCTTGGGATACAGAATATTAAAATCGATAGGAGAATACAAATAGCATTTGGGACAAACTGCTCAGCTCTACTAGACTGATTTCTAAACTAGTTAAAAAAATATGGTCAAAATAAAATGATGAATCTGCATTCAAATTATCAAGACAATTAAGAGGTTTAAGTTATTTACGGATTCAAGATTCCTTAGCTTTACTTTTGAGCTCTTGGGACATTTTGAAGGAAAAAAAAAAAAAAAAAATTTTTTTTAAAGAATAGTATTCAAATGCCATATCTCTAAAAAGCATAAAAGTTACTCAATAAATAAATGATTCTAAAGAAATTTTATTTCACGTCCTTTTAATTTTAACAAATAGCAGCTTTTCAAAGGCATTTCCTCACATATCTAAAATCAGCTAAAATTACATTCAATTTATGCTGAGAAATGCATCATATATATATGAAAAATATTTTTACCACAGCATGACATAATTTAAAGAATAACAGCATGAAGTAGCATTTTCCTCCAGAAATTGTAATCAGTAGTACATAAGAAATCCATTTTCTTTTAAACTGAGAGTATAAAGCTATTGACTTTTAGCACCAGTATAAAAAAAAAGAAAAAGCATCAAATTGAGGATAAGTTTCATTTTAAAGTACTGTACATCTCTCCAAAAGTTTTATCTACCAAAACCTGCATTTCTTCTAGCTAGTAGTTTCAGCAGATGTAACTTGCTACATAAAATAATTTTATCCCAACAGATATAAAACTAAGAAATATCTCAAAGTACTTTTATAAGATTTGTGCTTTCAAAAACAAATTATTCATCGGGTAATACGTACCACATCTTCTTTCAAGCGCTGGTATTTTTCGGCTTCTTCCTTTTCAAGCCGAGCTTCCTTTTTTTCAGCAGCAATACCCTTCTTCTTTTGGTAGGTAAACTGAGTATCTTCTTCAGCTTTCATCATTTCACTTTTCAAGCGGTCGTATTCTTCCTTGTGTTCAATTGAACTAAAATAGAAAGGAAGATAAATCATAGCATTTATCTAAATAAAGCTGCACTAATATTCTAAATATACAATGAACGAGAATTTCGATCACAGGAACAAATTATTGCAATCAGTGAATATTTAATATAAAACAACATATCTCTCATTCAAAAGCATTTCTGTAGATGGGTTAAGAAAAGGTAATCTCATTTTTAACTTTACAAAATGCAAAATGAAGAAAAGTGTCTAGAAGAGTGTTTTTAACAACATACAATACATAAAAAAAAAGAATTTATGTATATAAAAAAAGAAAGAGCAGTTAATTGACAGTTCAATTTTTGTATGTGGGAAAAACTTTTGCTTAATTATATACCTTCACAGGATATATTTTTATACAAAAATTTAAATAATTGTTTTATTCGAGACTGAGCATAATACTATCAATTTAAATTAATATAGTTTTATGGTAGGTGAGGTCACTTTGAAATGAGACCTATTGCCATTTGGTGCGTGTTGAATGTGGAAAGCAATATATTTGGTAATTTTGATATAAACTTTTTGTACACTAATCTGCAAAACTTCTTCTCTCCTCAAATTGTATTTTGAGTTGAAACCGATTTCATCTCTCAAATGCTCTACTGGACTCAAACTAGATGGCAGTGGGTATGAAATCATGTGGCCCTTTTGTACAGTAGCAATAACTTGAAAATAAATACTGCATGTTTTCAGTTATTGTCATGTTCAAAGATAAATGATGATCCTAGGGAGAGTTTATATGTACTGTAAAGGTCATTTTTATATAATGCTCAAACACATACATCTGCTTACATTACTGTAATGAATTTCAATTTTTCTAACTCTTAAAAAATTTATTTATTGCCCACATAATATCTCCATATTCAATGAAAATTCATTGCCATTTATAATGATGTGTACAACTTAAGCAAAGATAGTTTTCTTGCAATAATTCTGCAAGAAATTGACTGGGAGACATGAAATTCAGAATACGTAGATGGTATTTTGAACTCTAGAGATGAAGAAAGTCTACAAGCATAGAAAAGAATAGAATGAATGTAGTAAGGAATTCTGACCAAGATGCAGAACAAAAACAGATGTCCTTTTATAAGCGATATGGCCTCAACTGCAACGATAGTGTGGCACCATATCTCCATACTCAGCACCAATCCAACAGTTATTGAGATAAAAATGATCATTCCTTAAGGATCTGTTTCAGTTGCTGGACCAGAGGATAAAATCATGCCAAAGGTGTCTTTCCACACATGTTCTAAGAGATTTAAATCAGGGCAGTTCGCCGACAAATCCATTCTAGCGATATCTTCACTTTCTAGAAGCTCTTCAACAGCACAAGTGTGATGTGGCCTGGTGTTATTATGCATAAAAATGAAGTCTTCACAAATGGCACCTTGTAACAGATGCAGATTAGGGAGAACACTTGCTGACAATAGTAATCTCCAGTAGCAGTACATCCGTCTAAAATTTGGAACTCATTCAATCTATTTATCAGAATGCCTTCACAGACCATAACAGTCCACTGATGCCTTTTCTAATGTAAAAAGCACTAATGATGTAAAAACTTTGATAAATGTTAGCATAAATTTGCTATGTGTAGATAATTCCATCATACTATTTTCACAAAGAATAAATTATTTTGAAACTTAACTTTTTTGCCCATTGTATATCATGTAGATTAATAGCACAATGAAATACTCATGAAGACTTACTCAGACAAATTGAGTTTTTATTGCATTAATATATTTAACTTTATTTTGATATGTTTTAGAATAACACAGATAATTAAAATATGAACTTTCATTTTATGAAATGAATTTTACATTTAGTTAAATTTAATCATTGATTTTTTTTGTTATAAATGTCATCAAAATACAAGAAGCTTAAGAAAAGAAGTTGGCTGTTGTGATTAGTAATATGCAGGCAGTCTAAATATCAAAATGAATTGTGATGCAAAAATTCAGCTTCTCAAATATTTGCTATTAATAAATTTAATATATTGGACCAATTTCATTTAACGGATAATACAAAAACTTTAATATATATATATAACAAAATGATAACCCACATCATTATAAAATAGACTAATGAGGCATTTAGATTTGTATTGAATTAATTAGCATCTTTAGAACCTTAAGAATCTGACAACTGGATAAAGAATAAATTTTAAATCCCAAATGAAAAAGGAATACGTCTTGAATTTTCAGTTCTATTAGCTCAATACATATAACTTAAAATGAAGTTTTTTTAAGTTTAGTTTCCCCCCCCCCCCCCATCTTTGATTGGAAAAACATGGCGGCAGCGAAACTATTCTTTCAGAAGCAATGACAAGATTAATGATTGAAAGATTTAATATCAGATCAATACATGTTCACTACAACCAAAAATTTAGAACCTGATGAAGGAGATAAACGGAAATACAACTAAAAGGACACTATATGATTATAGAAAGAATATCACTCTCTAATGCATCCACATTAAAAAGTTCCAAGTTTTGTATTGGCAGCTTCAGTTTGCAGCTTTAAAGAATGATGTAATTAGAGACGTAATACCAAACAACCAAGAATAATATCAAACTATCTGGAAGATCTGATGCGATAAAAAATGTACCGAATCAACCTTAAAAAAATTTCTAAGTGCTTATGTGTTGCTAGAAAGCCTCAAAATTTACGATATGGCAATTCAGAAAAAACCTATGCAATCACTAGTCTGAATTAGTATTTCCAAGAACAAACTACTTATCAGAATAAAATGAATACACAAATAAAATTTCTATATGTATGCATCTTTACTTAAATTTGACACAAAAGTATAAGTCATAATAAAACTATAAATATAATACTCACTGAGATATTTCTTCAAAAAGAGCTGTTCTTTCTTTAGGGCTTTTCATTGCAATTGATTCCACTGCACCTTGGAACACCAGGAAATTTTTGGCTTTTACATTAATCCCCAAACTTTCCAATCTACTCACATAGTCATTGTGACCAACAGACTGGAGGAAAAATTAATGTCAAATGTTATTAAAACACATTTTACCATTTACTAGTGTAGTATATATTATAATATTAAATCACATTTCACATAATTCATTTAATTAGTTTTAAATGGCCTGAATCATGCAAACTGGGATAAAATCTGAACTATATGTGGCATCAACAGCTTGCAAATAATTCCTGAATAATAATGCAACAGAAGCAACTTTTTTTTTTTTTTTTAAATCCTGAAACAAATATATCTACGTAAAACAAGCTTCAATTGTGTGACATGTAGTGGCATTTTAAAAGGTGGTGGAAGCAATCCAGAAATCCATTTTGATAAAGCTTGACATGCTTATTTTAATCAATGCAGAACTTAAAAGAGAGATTTCAGATACATCCAAATCATGACCATTTGAGAGAAATCCAGCGTGCACACAGAAAGAGGCAGAAAATTGGCAACGTGTACAAACTTTTATTAACACAGAAAGGGAGTTTCCCCAGGCCTGCCATGTTAATGGGATATGACATGTCAAGTTATAGATATTATATTTTGAGAGGCGATGATAAAAAGGATTTATCTTAAAGGTGCAGATAAACTGAATTTATAACATACACACATATTAAATAACTATTGCATAAATATTAATTATATACATGGAAATTTTATAATTCAAATTAATTAATGAAAAAGTACAATCTGGTCAATTCTCAAAACAAGTCAAATTGTAGGCTGTTACTGTCCAAGCAATGCCAACTGATGGAATTGCAAAAGTTGCTAACCATATCAAAGGTACTAGGTAGGCTTCTCTCAATTTGTTGATAGTAGATTGATGAGCTATTAATTTCAGGTATCCCCACGAGGGAAAAAAAAAAAAAAAAAAAAAAAAAAAAAAGACCAAACAAACAACAACAAAAAACAGGAGTGAGAGCTAGTGAAATTGAGGGAAATCGATGCTCTTTCTTCATCCTAACCATGTGTTCACAAAATTCCATATAGCTCTTCAAATAATTCATAACTCAAATCAATCAATGCATTAATTCTGATGGTGATAATTAATATATTAAGTAATTTGAGCTATGACACTTTGATGCATTTTATTAATTGTTTATGACAGTGGTTCACATATTTTTTTTTCCCAAGGCACCTATGCAAAACTCAAACAAATACTTTTTGCAAAACAGTCATTTTTTTTTGTAGGTTAGGTAAAAATAAATAAAACATACTTAAGGTCATATAAAAATTTATTAAACAAATTTTGATAAAAAAAAATAATAAACAGTGCAATAGATGAGTCTGTTGATCACCAGACTTTTTCTCAAATTGTGGAATTAAACTGGACAGATCTATCCTCGTCTCATTTACTACATTGATTTTCACACAATACTGCAAAAACCCAGCTTCGTACAAATAAGAAATAGTAAATGGAATTAAACTTCTCTGAACTTTAGCTCTTTCCATCTTTTAATGATAAGCAAACTCAATTCTCTTTCAATTCATACACAACTAAATTTTGTTTTTTAATGAATTGTCACAATCTGCTCAATCAGATTATCTTCTTCTGCAGCAGTAAATGCATATGGAGGAGGAACACTATTAAACTGAATACACGTAAAATTATCAGTACAATCAAACCGCAATATCTTGAACCTCCTTATCTCGAAACCCTTAACATCTCGAAAAAAAAATGTCCCCTGCATTTCCATTGAAATTCTCATTATATTTCCCATAATTATCTCGAAATTTGTTTTTCTAAACCCTTGATATGTCGAAAATTTTCTCCCAGAAATAAGTTTCAGTTGACGCTTTTCTCATGGCAGAAATTGATATTAGAACCAGTTTGTAAGTGATCTCGTTTTTCATTCTTTACCCCTTTTTCGTGGAAAAGCAATGAATAGGATATTGGGTTGGCAGATGAGAAACGGGAAGTGGGGTGAAAGGCTGTTATCATGTCACAGGCGGGAGAATTTCCTGTGTCCTTCTTTATTCTGGAACATGTGCACTTTAATGACAGGGGTGTGTTCTTTTATTTCGTAACTGACCAGTGTAGAATAAAAACGTGTTCGTGAGCATTTGTAGATTTAATTTTTCCAACTTCTTGAGAAGGGCTGGTGAAAAGCGTTAATTTGAACATGTTATCGGTCATAGATAAAATAAAAGTGTTTGAATGAAACAAACTAAAAAGGACAGCCGAAATCGTTGCCTACTTTAAAATCCCTTCCAGCAATCTTTTAACAATAATAAAAAATCGTGAAACAATAAAAAAAACTATGATGCCGAAAACAGGAAGAAAATGAAAATTCAGAATTCAACCTATCCTGAAGTTGAAGAATGTGTGTGAAAATGGTTTGTCCAATGCAATGATCAAAACATTTCTTGCCAGTGGATTGATGTTGCGGCAAAAAGCAGAGGAATTTGAAAAAGAACTGGACTTGAACAGTGAATTTAAAGCAGGCAAAGAGCTGGAAAATGTTAAGAAAAGCACAACATTGTTTTTCGGAAACTTTGCGGTCAAAGAGCATCGGTAGATGCATCTTCCTGTGAAGAGTGGCTTTCAGAACTTCCTTCTCTTTTAACCCTTTGAGGCGCAGTGTGCCAGCTGATGACACACCTAATTTAACTCGTTTCTCAACCATTAAATTCAACTATAAATGGAAAATAATAGGTTTAGGATAGGGCTAATAGTACTCCTTTTAGAATGTACATAGCAGCCTTATAAAATTTTGTTTCGGAATAGGAATTATTAGAGATAAAGTTTGGGAAAATTCCTTAACTCAGAGATAAGAATTTCTTCAGTTCCGGACGTTTACAATTTTAGCAAATTAACTCCAATTTTCCTCCAATATTATTGAAGTTTTAATTTATGATTTTCTGTAAGATTCAACAATATTTTTTGAGTGTATTAAGGTGACTGTATCTAAGGGTTTCTCATATGAGGGGGATGAAGGAATGAAGCAAGTTTTAAAAAAAATGTAGATTTTATGTCTAGACATGATGCCCATTCATGATGTTTTTTCGTCATATTTCAAAAAATTTAATTCCTTGAACCGCAAAGGGATTACAAAGCTGAAGATGTATTTAAAGCAGATGAAACTGGATTGCTCTTCCAGTGTTTGCCCAACAAAACGGCTGCATTTAAAGGTGAAGAATGCCACAGTGGACAGAGTAAGCTTCGTGTGACTGAGCTCTTGGCAGCTAATCAAAGTGGTAAAGAAAAGCTTCTTCCTTTTATGACAGGACGATCCAAAAAGACGAGGTGCTTTGCTAAAATTAAGTCATTTCCAATGATGCACAAGCCAAATCAAAAGGCTTGGATGACAAGCAAAATTTTTGGTGATTGGCTGAAGGGAATTGATGACTAAATGGTTAAAAAAAAGACGCATTCTCCTCTTCATAGACAATTGTAAAGCTCACTCTAATTTTCCAGCACTAAAAAATATCACATTGAGATTTTTACAGCCAAATATGACTTCGAAATTGCAGCCACTCGACCAGGAGATAATCTGGAGCTTCAAAGTTGGTTATCGAATGCCAATTGTGAGAAGACTCCTGGATAGTGTGGGTGAAGATAATCCTTGTGCATCTATCAACATCTCGCAGTCAATGTAAATGGCTGACTATGCATGGAAAAATGTCGCAAAAACAACAATAAAAAATTGTTTCATTAAAGCAGGATTTTCCGAGAATAAAACTTCTAGTGAAACAGAGAAAGTTGATTCCATTAAGCACTCAATAGGAGAAGGAGAAATAAATACAGAACAGTGGGCATCGATATAAAAGGATTGTAACACTAACATTTCATTTCAAGATTTCTTGGATATAGACAATGAACTTCAAACGTGCGGCACTATGACAAATAAAGAGATTGTTGAGAACATAAATGCAGAAATTTCTGATGAAGAAAACGAAGAATCGGATCAACAAGAGCACAAAAAAGTTACAGTGAAAGAAGCCGAGAAGGCAGTGGAACTGCTCCGGAGTTTTCTTGAATCAATTGAAAATATTGGAACTCAATCATTTGGTGCCATTGCTACTTTAGAAAAAACTGTGCAGTTTCAAAAAGATTCTACGAGATGGCAAACTTCAATTAAGGACTTTTTCTTCCGAAACTACTACATGTATTTTCTGTAAAGAATTCGATGTTATTTAGTCAAAACAGGTACGCATGTATAACACAATTTTGAAATTATTAAAACATTGAGAAGAGTAATTTGTTAATTATTTGATGATTGTGTAGATTTTTCTGTTGAATCATATTTTTAGCCGCAAAAAGTAAGTTTGTGGAATTTTTTAAAAATTTTGTCTAAACCTTGATAACTCAAAAACTCTTTATCTCGAATTTTTTTCTCCTCCCCAGAGATTCCAGAATCGAGGTTGTACCATATTATCATTTTGAAAGTTAGGTAAGAATTATTCGACAAAAATGTTGTGACCATTGAAACTGAATTAAAAATATAAATAAAAATTATGAAAATTATATGTTGTTCCATAGCACCACTATGAGAAAGTTGAGATTCTCCAAGAGCCATGGTGCACACTCTTTGGCAACCATGGTTTATGCAATATTCATTCAAAGAGTGTACGCATATTTTTTGCATCCCCAAACTACATTATAAACAACTATGTATAAACTAAATATATATAAACACAATTCACCATAACAAATGTGTGTCATAATTATTGCCAATAATAAAAAACTTTCGAACTAAATTTTTAGTTGCTTCATAAGCCTAAACTGCAGTATTTTAGTCATCACTTTAACCCTCCAAGCACCCAATTATTTTGATCTTTTAGCTTTCAGGTTAGAAAATTTAGCTTTTAAAGTGAATGAGCCGGACTTTTTTGTATTTAATCTTATCTCTGAAATCTTAAGAATACTTTATCCATGGATGTTTAAGAAAATATGCATAAAAATAAAAACTGTCTGCTTTTGAGGTGAACAGTGAACCTGAAAAACGGAAAAAGACGTCTCCGCCGAAGGGAGAGGGGTTAAAGCGAATAGTATTACTTTGCCATCAAGTTAAGAAAAGTTCAGTCTAAGAATGTTTATTTTCATGGTATTCATATAAAAAACTGACTTAAATTTAAAGTCACATTATAACAAAATAATTATGCTACATCATGTAACTTCTACCATGCATTTAAAAAAAAACATAATTAAAAGCTCCGACTTGATGAGAAACCAACTTAAAATCCCAAACAATTACCTAATTTTAACTAACTCATTCCAGTTCTGAATACACGAATAGCAGACAAACTGAGTAGTAGAGAAACTTTAAGTTCAAACCAAAAAAAGCCAATTAAAACTTCTTAATATGACCAATACTAAATAACTGTTTATTTATTCAGATTTCAGAATCGTAAATACTGAGCAAAAAAATCTCCTTTAGTTCATCTGTTTTATAAAATATGATAAAACTGTTTTTAGTATAAAGCTTTCTACTACGAATAGTTCAGTATTTTTCAGAATTGATTAGAGCAGTCTACATTACGAGTTATAAAGCATTAACCATGAAGAGTAAACTGTTTCTGGTCAGTTTGCTGCATTCTATCTAAGATAAATAAATTCATGATTAAATGCTTAAAATGTAATCGGAATTTTCTTAATGAGACTTAATTTCATAATGCAAGTATAAAATAACATGCACATGTAAATTAAAATATTTTACCTTTCCATCAATCCTATACTCAGATGATGAACCAGCAACGATTCGTGTAAAATGAATTTCTGTATTATCATCATTATTACAGTAAATTGCAGTTACATGAGCACGATTTGCAACAGGGGCACCAATCGGAGCACCATGAATGAGTTCCTAAAATAAATGTTGCATTTTTTTAAGTGCAAAAACTCAAAAATTAAAATAAGTTTATAATTTACTACATTCTTTGATTCACATAAATTTCTGATAAAAAGACTAAGTATCTAATGTGAGGAAACATTTATGATAACATCAAGTTCTTTGCAATAACATCCGAAGTTCCACAATGCCAAGAACTACAGATTTGCTTAAACAAATTCCTTTGAAGGGATTGCAAAATTCTCTTAAAAATCAAACAGTTCCTATAATTATTTACACGATTAATAATATAAGAGTCAATTAATATATGCCTAATAATAAGAGTAATTTAATATATGATTAAGAATAAGAGAGCATGTATTTGCATGTTTCAATAAGTGAGATTAGAAGGCCAAAAGACCTGGAGCAAATAAACTGTTCTTTAGGAAGATTCTTTAAATCAAATGACAAATAAAGATAATTAAACTTTGTAATCACTACTCAATTTATTATTTCTAGAAAATAGGCAAACCAAGAAACAATAAAATTTTTAATAATAGATAGGTATTAATTGAGTGGGTTGAAGAATACAACACTGTAGGATTAAGTTATGTTTTATAATGTTAATTAGAATTAATTTCATTAGGTAGTAAAGATGAAATTTTGTGACAGCAGTCAAGTCGAAATCTACCACAATCTACAGTTATTGATAACATGCTAGATATAACAAATATTTCATTAAACAGAAAAAAAAATATGACAGAGGTGAGCAGACAAAATTTTATGTATGGGCGAATAAGACCAATAAATTGTCAAAGATAGTTATTCTAAAATAAAACATTGTAATTTTCAAACCTTTTCATTAACGACTGTGTGCAAAGATAATTATTAAAAATAATAATTTAAAAAAGTATTATAAAATAATATTAAAATAAATAATCTTTAACATTATAAATTTCAGAAAAATTAATTTCATGTTTAATTTCTTTTTTTGCATAGATTTTATTTCCTCTGTCAGCCTATTCCAACATCCTTTCATTAATAGAAAATGCACCTCGAAGGGGCAAGGGCATGGCCCCATTTTAAATTAGGAAAAAAGTGTAAATAAGTTACTTGGTGCTAACATCTTGTTTCAATAATTGATAAGTCTCTATCATGATTTAAAAAATAATAAACATATATCTTGAAGCAGCTACAAGGGCTTTTCCAATTCTAAAGCAAATAACTGATGTATTATCAAAACTCTGGTAACATATTCTTAAGATTATAATGATTTGATTACATATAAAAAGATATGGTTCTTAAACTTCAAAAACTCACTGCTGAGAGACACTATACCAAAATTGGTCACCTTGAGGTTTAATAGACATGGATACACTGCTAGGCAAAATTATACTAAAAAAATTTTCACTTTATTTCAATCATAATTAAGTTAAATATCTAGTTACACTAATAAAAGAAAAAACAAATAGTTAAGAAAATGTTTATAATTTTAATATGGCATGTAATTTAAAAGAAAAAAGTACAGAATATTTGAAACTGGTTAGCTTTAAAATATTAACAATACTCGAAAATCTGGACATAATTATAAACTCACACAGTCAAAAATGAGTTACTTTGAATTAGGGATGTAACGAATATTCGGCAACCTAAGCAGGTATTTGGCTGAATACATTTAGGATAATAATTTTTTTAAATGTGCTTTTAAATACACATTTAACAAAGAATATTGCAGAATTATATTTCAGTACATTTATTATCAAAAAATTCTCCTAATATTTACCCAATTTTAAGTTGCATTGGTGTATTTACTAAAGTTGCATATAATTTATCATTGCAAAGCCTGAAAATATTATGCAAGAACAATGATTTTTCAGCATTTTCGGGAGCGAGTCAACTAGGATGTAACAAATAATTTATTCGGGCCTTTCCCGAATATTCTGTCTGGTCGAATGCTAAACAGATATTCGGCAGAATAAATTCAGAATAAAATAATTTTACAAAAATATTGTTTTAAATATATTTAACATAGAATATTGCACAATCACATTCCAGTACATTTATTATTAAAAAAAAACTAACATTTATCCAATTTTAAGTTTCATAGTACATATGTATTTAATAATGTTGCATATCATTTATAGAAGACTGTTCCATATGGTTTCATATATATTACCAGCTTCAGAAAATAAACGGTCACTATATACCTATTGCTTGCAGGTGCTGAAAAATATTTCCTTGCTAAATTTGCGAACCTTCGAAATTTTTTCGGATTTTTTCCACCAATTACATGGAAACTCCATCCTACCTATTAGAAGTTCTTTATCAAAATAGGAATTTACTTCTAGTAATTTTAATTTATCCATTCAGTTTTCTTCTGTGTTTGTCATTGTCATGTTCTGCAATGATGACTCTTTTGTTTCTTTGAAGCAATCCCAAAATGAAGGGGGTTTCTCATTTCTTATTATTGCAATCAAGGTATTTAAAATATTATAAATATATGCAAAAATATTAACATTCTTTAAAATATACAAATAATAAAAACTCAATTCTATTTAATCCTAACTTTTTTTCATTTAAAATTTGAAAAATATTTAATTTGCAATCAAAAGTGAAATGTTTTTAAAAATTTGGTATTCGGCCCGAAATTTGGCCAAATATTCAGTATTTGGCCAAATCGCTATTCATTACATCCCTACTTTGAATTTACAACTTAGTATAGACTACACAAGATTTTCCAACTGTTTCAGTTATATCTGGATCCATCATCCATTCCATTTAAAACATTCCTGTTCTGATATTAACACCCATCATCATACACTGTATAAACTATTGCACATGTAAGACTTTCGGTAGGATTAAGAACACGGCTTTGGGATGACTAACTTTATGTTATGTCTTTTATGCCATGTCTAACACTCAAAAACATTCTTTGATACTTGTAGATAGACTGTCGCATTATCCAGCTGGAATACCCAGTGTACTCAAGCAGTCAGTGGTGAATAAGGCAGAAGATTATCCTCCAGCATTAAGCTTTTCTTCTTCCATTAAGAAAGACCAGAGCCATTTTACCATCTTTAAAAAAGCCAGCCCAGACCATCACAGAGCCTCCACCAAAATTTTGACAGAATATTTTCTGTTCATCTTGCCTAGTATCATGCCAGTAGTACCATAAGTCATCAGAATTTGGCTCCCCCCCCCCCCCATCTAACCAGACAAATGAGCTCCACTTCGTTGTCCATGACATGTACTGCTTTGCAAACTGAAGTCTGGCATCCATGCAGTGAACTTCTAGTTTTGGCTTACTTTCATTTCTTCTATTTCATGTTCTGGGATTGTTGGAGAATTTGTCTTACAGTGAGACAGTTTACAATTAACTTTAAAGAATTCACAATTTAGCTAAAAGTTCCAGTAATAAAAGCTTTACATAAGATAAACCAGTGTGCGTAGTGAGAAATTGTTGCAAAATTAAGCACTTTTTAAGCACCTTAACTAAAAAAATTAAGCATGCATGCATACATATATACACGTATTTTCTAAGCAAAGGATGTTTTCCTGTTTTATAATAATACATAGTTTTTATTGAAAAATTAAATATATATAATTTTAAATAAGACTAAAAAAGGGGGATGAAGTCCAAGATGGTGGCAAACTTTGAGATCTATTATCTCAGAAACTATTAAAGCTAGAAGAATAATAAAAGCATGTATTTGTAGGGAATTTCCCACTCTCTAATTTGTTATATCAATTGTAATTGGGAAAACTGAATAGTTTTTGAGATATGCAAGAAATTTTTTTAAAAAGGTGATGAAATCCAAGATGGTGGAACAAGATGGCCCCCCCCCCCCCCTCAGGACAGTAAATGTTTAGTATGTTCAACAGGAGCCCCTCACGAGCATGTGTACCAATTTTTAAAACTATATGATTTAATGTTTTTTCTTCCCAATTTTGGGCCTTCGGTGACTGGATTATATTGTTATCTTAACAAGAATTGACACCCCTGGATCTATCTCACCCTGAATTCCTTCCCAGATAGCAATTTTAGTTTGCAGCAAAGTTGCACTGCAAATTTGTAAGCTTGAAACAAGTCTGCAGAAGCGACGAAGTCACCATGTGATGAACTTGCAGCAAACTTGCCACGTCAAACTCATTGCAAACATAGCAAAAACAGAGTACGAAAAAACCTCAGATTAGAACTCGCGACCTAGTGCTTGCTAGCATGATGCTCTAAACCACTCAGCCAGTTGTACTACGAGAGGAGAAGATAGATTGTGCTAATAGATCGTGCATACGATTTATTTTAAACTCTTTTCTTGGTTTCATTAATTTTTTAAATTTTGTGTTGTGAACATGATTTGAAATCAAAGAGAGAGCGATTTTCACTAATAACTACTTTTTGCTAGTAGAATAAATTATGAAATTAGGTTTCAAAAGTAATTACTTTTAAAATGGGGCAAAATGTAAGTTATTATTTTTCAACAAACATTGACTGTTTTTTAGGTTTAATTTTGTTCATAAACGTTAAAATTTCAACATTAAGAAAAAGGCGATATAGTTTTTTTTAAAGTGCGAGTTCTATATTTAGTAAAAAGATGGAAAATGTTTCAAAATTTTTTTTTATAAAAAAGTTAGTTTTTTCACAAATTATCTTTGATTTATTGAATTAATAAAAAGAAGGATGATCTAGGAGATGCTATTAAAAATCGGATGTTTTTTTAAAACAGAGACAAAGATAATATCTCTTTTGTGCTATCATCTTTGCATCAAGCTTGTTTTGCAAACTCACAGCAAGCTTGCATTGCAAGGAGGGGTGGTGCTAGTTGTCACGCTTGTGGCAAACTCGTTTTGCGAGAGAGGGTGTCGATTCTGCATTGTTAGTTTGCACACAAGTTCGCTTCAAATTTGCCATGACAAGGTAATATAAAGTAAAAATCAAACTTGCTGGGTTCCCTGAATTCTTCACTTTCGTCGGTCTTGATACATCCGGTAAACAAAGCTTTATGACTATGCTTTCGATTTATAGTAGTCAACGTCTTGGGAAACAAAAAAATAAGAACATTTTTTTTCACACTTTTCAAGAAAGTTGAGCACTTTTTAAGGACCTTTTATCACAATTAAGCGCTTTTAAGGTACTTAAAAATGGTTTTCAAATTTAAGCACTTTTCATGATGCTACGCACCGTAAGCTTCAATTTCTCTATGTTATTTTCAGATTTCCCATAATGCTAAAATTTTTAAAAAATTTGCATTTTCTTTTCAACAACAATTTTTGTTCCATTTATGAGTCATATTAAATTTGGATGTATTTTCTAATTATTCATCTTTATTTTAGTAAAGCAAAATTAAGCCGAGTTAAATTATGATTAAAACAAAATGAAAATTTCTTGAATTTATAATTCTGTCCAGCAGTGCATTAGAATTTTCTTTATTTCTAAAGCTATAAGATATGATTAAACAAACAACAACAAAAAGACTGAAATTTTAGCTTAATAAATCTAATTAAAAACAGTTTTAAAAAATAACTTTCATTGGTGTACTACAGAGAAGAAATAATTGTATTATTATTTTCTATCTTTTAATTATTATTATTTCTTCTATCTATTTCTATCTTTTTACATTTTGACATTATTGCTTCTCAAACTCATTACCAGTTGGCACCACTGGTGCAAAATCAAAATCTAATATAAAGTATAAAAATAGTGCATTCACATCAAGAGTACATAATTGTACGAAATTTCAAACCTCCAGAACATAAGGAAGCGAGTGAAAAACTGATTACAAAATTCCATCTTTACAAACATGACACAAGCCAAGTTAAATAAAAGTGCTTAAAAATACAACTAATTTCCACATACAGCTTCAAAGCTTTTTTTGCACAGTTTAACAGATAATAGAATCTCCATTATATAATGTCTTTTAGAATGTGGTGCAAACAATCTACTTTTCTTCTATAAGACTGTGCTTTTTATTGAAAGTGTATTGTAGTGTTCAGTTTTCTTACAGTACTTAAGTGTATTTAATAATGTTATGTATCAATTATACTGTAAAGTCTGAAATTATGATAAGAACAATAATTCTTCAGTATTTTCAGAAAGAAGTCTGTTCCACTTGGTTTCATATATAGTTACTAGTTTCAGGAAAATAAAACACTTATCCTGTGCTTGTAAGAGCTAAAATTTTTTTCTTACTAAATTTGCAAATTTTTCATTCATCTAGCTATCGGAAGTTTTTAAAAAAATCAAAATAGGAATTTAATTCTAATAATTTTAATTCATCCACTGAATTTTCTTCTGTGTTTGCCAATTTCATGTTCTGCAATAATGACTCTTTTATCTCTGTGAAGCAATCCCAAAATGAAGAGGGTTTTTCATTTCTTATTATTCAAATTCTGATATTTAAAATATTACAAAAATACATCAAGGTGTTAACATTTTTAAAAATATATAAATAATAAAAAATCAATTTACATTAATCTTTAGTATTTTAAATTTCAATTTGAGAAATATTTTATTCACAATCAAAACTGAAATGTTTTTAAAAAGCAGTTGTTTAGCCTGAAATTTGGTCAAATATTCGGTATTCGTCCAAATCACTATTCGTTACATACTAATTAAAAATTAGAATAATGGTTCAATATTAAATAAATGTAACTTACACTGAGTTTCTTCACTCGAAGGCATGACGTTTTCTCACCCAAAACAAAACTTATAGCATCCATAAAATTTGATTTTCCTGAAAGATATGAAAATATTTAATCAAAAATTTAAAATAAAGCACCTTCTATAAACAGAAAAGTAATTTACCAATTTTAAGGCACAAGCTTAAAAT
The DNA here is from genome assembly GCA_013235015.1 of Araneus ventricosus. Taxonomy (NCBI): domain Eukaryota; kingdom Metazoa; phylum Arthropoda; class Arachnida; order Araneae; family Araneidae; genus Araneus; species Araneus ventricosus. Next base: position 94,600 of record BGPR01002458.1, on the reverse strand, counting down.
AAATTGATTAAATTTTCTAAAAACAGCAAGGAGAAAACCGACCTGGGATGCTAATTTTAGAGATAAAAAAGAGCAACACAATCAATCAGTTTAGATCAAATTATTTTTATATGTACAGAATAAAATGATTTATAGGAAAACACATCCAAGAGAGTATAAAAATTTTTACAAAATGCTCGCACCCTTCCCAATTTAATACTATTGTTCCAACTATGAAAGAAGTTTTCAGACGTCTGCTATAATGGGGTGAACTATTAAAAAGCAGCATAAGGAATAATAATAAAAACAAATATTGCATGAATATCAAGTAAGCATTATTATTTAAAACTAATTTTTAAAAGTCACTCATTTTAAGATTTATTAGTTAAATAATAACACTATAGTTATTGCATGCATTCATGCACACACGGAGAGAAAATACAGAAATAATTTCAATCTTAGATAAAAAAATAATATTATAGGCTTTCTCTCAACATCAATTTATTGCATACACCCAAATAAAAATAATTTTTATAACAAATTATAATCGAAATTGCTGCTTACATCAAAATCCCTTCCAGCAACCTTTCAACAATAATAAAAAAGCGTAAAACAATCGAAAAAAACTATAATGGCCGAAACAGAAAGAAAATGAAAATTCCGAATTCGACCTATTCTGAAGTTGAAGAATGTGTACCAAAATGGTTTGTCCAATGCCATGACCAAAACCTTCCTGTGAGTGGATCGATGTTGCAGCAAAAAGCAGAGGATTTTGCAAAAGAACTGGACTCGAACAGTGAATTTAAAGCAAGAAATGACTGGCTGGAAAATTTTAAGAAAAGGCACAGCATTATTTTTTGGAAACTTTGCGGTGAAAGTGCATCTTCCTGTGAAGAGTGGCTTTCAGAATTTCCATCTCTTTTAAAGGATTCTTTTTCTTTTCTGAACAATAGAGTTCGATAAAGAAATACCTATCAGATGACTCGAATTCTCTATCTAGTTGCGACTCATCCATTAGGGCTGCAGAGCTACAGCACCCCCTGAAGTTATTTTTCCTTTTTAAAAAAATTCAATTAGGTTAAGTTTTCACATTAAAAAGTTCAACGAAGTGAAAATGAAGAAAGAAATATGTAAACAGAAACTACTATTATCGTCAAAATTTCACGATGATGTATTTCTAGGTTTTAGCCTATTGTCACACACTTTTAGTTTTAAAATTGGGTCCATAAACACACTTTTATTAATAAAGTTTTCATTATTACCTGTGGCAACTTGACTACAGTAATCCCCAGAAAGGGAAAAGTAGAACTGCCATCCCCACCCCCGCAGGGATTCATTCTCAGATTCCTTCTGACCCTACCCCCGAGCGGGTGTAGATTTTGATCCGGCTATAAGCCATGTGATTTTCACTTGTACATATATGTGTCGTAGTGGTGTTGTGTGTGTAAATAAACCATAAAAGTCAAACTGGATCTATTTTGAATTTGGATGTAAAACCACACATGAGAAATCCACTACATTACCAAAGGAAATTAAGCACCAGTTACATAATTGAAAGTGAAAAAAAAAATATTTTTCTACAACTTTTCCTAAGAAAGCTTTCCACAACCATAACTCTACTTTGCTTGTCATGATTTTTTTCTGTCTCGAGAACAAATGACAGTTATGACCACAGAGACTGTTACAACCGGCATATACTTTCCTATTTTAAAAATTGTTCCTATAAAAAAAAACGGTTACATGTTATACGAATACATTCACAGTAATGTTAAAATAAAAGATTCCACTAGTTTCTGAAAAAATACTTACAGGATATATAGCTGGTTCTAACAGAAACACACTTTTCAACTAACTGGTATACAAAAAATGCGTGAAAATATATTGTAGTATGAAAAAAATGGTATATGAAAAATGTATTAAATGTCAACCGCTATAGTTGTAATTTGATTATTGAAGCGAATATACTTTGATTTTTTCTTGACATGAAAAATCATGCACAAAATCCACTTATATGTTATCAAAAATGTTATATAATATTTTGTTCAATATCTTGCTGAAGAATTATTGTAATGGTAATAATATTTCTTTTTTTAATAATGAAAGGATGCAGGACGGGGGTCTACAGTCGTCATGTGCGGCAATGTGTTAAACCTCCTTGATTAAAAAAAAATATATATATACATTCTTGGAATTATGCTGTGTTTGTCCTCCTTGTGCATGTAAACACAATAACTCAAAAACGGAACGACCTAGATAAATTAAATTAAATAACTGGTCTTAATACCAAAATTATAGGGTTTGCATATCATTTTGGATTAGCTTGCTTTTTAATTTATTTTTGTATTAAATAATAATAAGAACAATGTTTGCCTTTCCTTCAGATATGCCCAGGGTGTATGAAGGGAAGTTAGGGGCTTGTAATTATGTGGATTTCTCTCTGGAAACCCTAGAGGTCTGCTTTAATGTCATTCCACAAGAGGTGGAAACTTTTTTGGTACCCCAAGCGAACAGTTTGTTACTAAAAAAAGCTACCTCATTTGGGGAAATTAGGAAATCCCTGTTTTTCTCCTTTGAGAATGAAAAAAGACGATTGCAACTATAGTATATTTCAGTGACTTTAGTTTTCCAGTCAATAATGCAGACTGTAAAATGATAAAAACAGAACGCTTATCTATCTAAGAAAAGTGCGGTAATAAATAGATAAATTAATAATACACACACCAAAAAAAAATGACAGGATAAAAGGATTTCTAAAATGCCATCCTGATTTGACTAGTTACAATGGCATAAAATTGTTTATTATAATCAGATATTTATAAAATTTATTTTTCTTTCACATTGAGTAGCGCCGTTCGGTTACGTATTGCTTTCATTTTAATCTCAAATTGCAACAATGCTTTTATTGTTATAAAATAAAATTCAAACAATTTATTCTTTGATCAAAACCATATTTACATGTTTTAACCACTGTTAAAGCTAAGAAAATAATGCTTTTTTGTCAAGTAAGACTTCTTACTTCCACTGTTATTTCAGAGTATGCACTTAACTTCCGCTTTTTATTTCAGAGCAATATGCACTCAAATATCCAATGACGTTAGTTAGTTCTGCCGATTTCGCTTAAATTTCACAAATTTTTGAATGACCCTAATCAGTGTGGGAGTATTTGAGTGTCTATTTATTTTGATATTTTGAAAGTTTGTTTCTGGCATGACAAATTGTTTAAAAGAGCAGAAAAATGCTTTTTTCATATTTGAGTTTCAGTTTGACTTTATTTATAGTATTGATACAGAATATTTATATTTAGTTTATAGAGTAGCTAACACATCCTTAGAGTGTGTGTACAAATAATTTACAGAGAATTTCAAACACCCTGTTAGGTTTTGAAAAATGGGAAAATTAAATTAAATCATACCTCCAAAGAAACGGGTTTCCTTTGGTAAATCTTCAGTTGGAAAGAAAGGGCATTCACTTAAACCATACTGTTATAAGGAGATAAAAAGGATATATTTGAAAGTTTTAATTCAACAAGAAAATTCAAAGAAGATTTACGCTTGTTGGGGAAAGTTGGTGACAATATATTTTTTTCGCCCCAGGAGTCCAGAATATGAAAAAATATGGATCAACACCGAGCAACACCGGTTTTCAGCTGTCTAATATAAAACAACAATATAACAGAAGTAGACACAGACTAAGTTTGAAACTCCAGGATTATTATATTGACGCTTTTTATCTTGTACTTCATTATTTCTGGTGATAATTTCAGAAACTTTGATCTGAATCTTATGCAGAATTTAAATAAGTCTCGGTTATGATGTTTCCATGAAAATGTCATAGACTTCCATTTAAAAAAAAAAAAAAATAGAAACTTAAAATATAGAAGAGTTTATATGAAGAGAAATGTTTACTGCATATATATATAGCATATGAACGAGACACATTTAAGACTATAAATAGATAAGGTAAGTGCTCCAGTAGTGGGCCATGTACCAGTAGTGGGCCACTTGAATTTTGTTGAAAAACAGAAATTCCAACATTCCAGTGAAATAAGAGATCTGCCTCTGGTAGACTGGAAACCCTTATCAACTAAATACCAAAGGCACAGCCTTGATTTCCTGTTTAGTATGAGGAGCTAGAAAGTTTTGGCCTGAAGTTGGTCTCTAAAACAAGTATTTTAGCTTATTCTTAGTGATTTCAAGAGGTAACTCTTCATTCAACTATCCTTTAGCATACATTCTATTTGTTTTAAAATGAATTGCTCTTGATATTATTTGATTATATAATGAATGTATTATAAACTATCTTTAAATTAAATAATATTGATAATTTATGGATAGTGAAGGGTGCTTACTTTGGATCAATGTTTTACTAAATGCTCCAGTAGTGGCGGGAGGACTGATACTGGTACATGTTTTCTCAAATAGACTGTTTTGTGATGTTCAAGAAGGTTATATCTTGTAAAATCTTTTTTATTTAATTAGATTTGCTTTATTTTTATCAGAACGGAACATAGTAGGCCATGGCCCGGCTTCGATACACTAATGGCCCACTACAGACACATAATGGAACATTCTGACCAATTATTTAAATACTAAATATTTTATAGTGACGTTGAAAAGACAGATATTCAAGAACTAGTTGGGCTCATAACAGCAGGCAGACAATAATAACTATAGCATTGTTGGACCATCGTAATATTCCATCACATTTAAAAGGGCTCTTTTCTGGCTACAGAGGAAGATGATAAAAGAAAAAAAAGATTTATTCAACATAAAATATCAAGATTTAATATCCATAATGCCCCAAACAGAACTTAAAATGAAAGATCGATAATTAGCATATACCTTTTAAAAAAATTGCTGTTAGAGAAAAATGTAAATCTGCGATGGAATCTATAAATAAAAGATTTCACCTATATCAAGCCATCCTTATTGCATTTTTTATAGTGTATATGTTAATATATTGTTATTACTACTATATATAATGATTTTATTCTTTTTTTTCTTTGGCACAATTGACAAATCTGGGTGGATCTTTTATCACCCACTACTGGTACATCAAGCTTGCTATGCCCACTTCTGGTGCATAGGAGTGATCTAAGTTTTTTAATTTTAAAAATTATATTACAATTATTTTGATATTTCAGGTGATTATTATTTTAGATAAAAGTTTGAACAACCATAAAAAATACAGATTAGCAAACTTGTCAAAAAGTTTAGATGATAATTGAAGAAATACCCTTAAGTGGCCCACTACTGAGCATTTACCTTAATTGTATATGAATTCAAAGGAATTTAAATATATATATTAATTATAAACAATGTATATAGAAATGACAGAACATTAC
>BGPR01002458.1:37982-89252 GCA_013235015.1 Araneus ventricosus | reverse complement strand
TATTTCCACCCAGTTTTTCAATAAATATATCCAACACTGCACACAAGTTTGTTGCAAAAATATACTAAAAACAATAACAAGTGCAAAGAATCCCTCAAAATTATAATTTATTATTAAATTATAATGATACAAATTTTACTGCAAAACTTTTTCTAGTAATTACTCAAAGAGGAAAAATACCCACTTTTTTTAGAGAAATACATAACTAATCTAAATTCTTTCTGAAAACCATGAAAATCGGAAGTATTACGAAATGTAAAACATTTTAATATTAAAATTAGTCATCAATAATTTGAAACAACAAATTGTTTGATGCTAAATATGATCCAAGAGACTTTTCTTTCCTCTTGAATAGCTTGGCAGTAACAGACTGACCATCAGTTTACAACTGTGCATCAGTAGTGGATGGAAGGGGAGGGCAGTGGTCAACTCACGAGGTATCTTCACAAAGAGAGAAGTCTTCCTGGGTGAGGCTAGAAGTAAAAAACCCTGAGCTACACGCTTACTATCCTGGTCCTGAGTGAGACTGATCCTTCTTGTCACAGACAATGCATATTACATGCACAGAAATTATGTGTTTCATTAGGATGTATTAATACAAGTGATGCATCGGTAAAAATTAGAAAAAGACTTCAAAAATTCAAGTGTTTTGAATGAAAGAAGACTCTGCACAGAATTTAATTGGCCAGCGATGAAACTAAAATTTAAATGATGAGTTCAATTCTAAATCAGAATAACAAAATCTGCAAAGTTGTATATATAACGATATCACTTTTGAAGAAATATTCTTTTACTTTCTATATATGAAGTATACAAAGAGAATATATTGTAATCAACAAAAAATAAATTCGAGATTTTGATAATCTCCATGTTTTAGACACCCCCGAGCCAAACAAACATAATTTTGGAATTGTGTCTATCTGTGAACACGATAATCAAAAACTATTAGAGCTATGGACGAATTTGGTATGTGATCTTTAAATAATTTGTAAGCTTCTAAATTTGTGATAAAATCCATCTGGCAGGGGTCGGCAACCTGTGGCTCACCATGAGCGCGCGCTCTTTGATGTAAAGTTGCGCTCTCCAGTTCCATACTAAAAAATTAATAATTTATTATTAAAACCCTTAAAAATAAGAAAATATATTTTTAAGTATCCACTCTCAATAGCTAGTATTTTCAAATGCTTATCATAAATCGCTCGCTTAACATGACCGTAATGAGATAAATTTGAACTATTGTTTTGTTCTTAGAGATGCATCCGACCATCGCTTTATCTTCTCAGCCAATTGAATTCCATTCGCCTTCACCAACAGCCACCGTCTAGAGTCTAGACGCGGTTGTCAGTCAGTCATCCTCAATAGCGCCGTCGACGCTATCGCTGCATGTGTGTTAATTTAACGTCATGTTTTTATGCGTCTATTCGCTTGTTGTTTCAAGGAGAATACGATTTTGAATTATCTTCTCAAAGACATGTACGCCGATAATATAATAAAATCAGTAACAGAATTGGATTAATATCTGAGGATCTGTTAACGGCAAAGTAAATAAATTTGCCATTTTAGATAGCTAAGCAAAATTTTAAAAAATCATTTTTCATCGCCGCCAGCATGGCATCTGGTAAAAAAAAAAGAGAAGAACGAAGAAGAAAACCGGGAATTCAATCAGGATTGACGGAGTCATTTGCATTCATATGCACATAGATGGCCTCTGACTTGTCTTTATGCACAAAAAAAACTCGTACACAATAAAAAGTCAAATTTGAGAGACACTTCACTACAAAAACATACCCAGTTTTTGCTGGTAATATCCAACCGGTGACGCATTAAAAAAAGCTGTTGAAAAAGCTGCAAAAAACAACAGCACTAGTTCCATGCTAGTAACTGCTAATCTTTCCAATAATATAAATCTGCAAGTTTTGCAGACATTAGAAATTGCAAAAGAGGAAAACCATTCACAGATGGTGAGTACTTCAAGATTGTTTTATACGCGCATCTGAAGAACAGTTTCTGGATTTTAAAACAAAGCAGAAATCATGAAAAAGCAGATTTGCCTATTATCTGCTAAAACAGTACAAGATAGAACTGTTAAAATGTAACACATATGCAAGTGGAAGACATTCAACTGGCTTCTGCCTTATCACTTGCTATAGATGAGTTCATGCACATAAAAGACACGCACAAGTTACCCTTTTCGCAGGTATATGCGCCCAAAGGTCCAAAAGAAGACCTAGTAGGATTGCACCGCCTCAGGGCAAACTCGTGGAAAAGATATAGCAAATGCTGTGCAAAAAATGCCTGAAGACAATGGAATCGAGTATAAATAAAATCGCTTCTATAGCAAATGATGGAGCCAGAAGTATGACAGGAATACATAGAGGGGTAACATCAATTCTTCAGAAAAAAAATAAACCACAATTCTAACGCTTTCACCGCGATCTAATCAAGCAAGCTTGTGCCCAAACATTTCCGTCAAATGAAGGATCATAAACTTGGTAATTAAGATTATTAACCGATCTTGGCAAAAGCACTCACATCGCCAGTTTAAAGATTTTTGAAGAAACAGATAGCCGTTTTCTTGACCTACCTGCACAATAAAGTGCGATAGTTTCCAGAGGTAACGGTTGCAACGCTTTGCTTTGTGCTTGAGTGAAATGAAACATTCATCAATGAAAAAAGCATTGACCATCCCAATTGAAGAAGACAAATGGCTGCAAAAATTCAACTTCATGGTATACCACAATGAAACTAAATGAACTAAATCTAAAACTGCAAGGAAAGGGCAACCCAAGCTTCACGCCTTGCTTGAGAAAGTAGTTTGTTTCAAAATAAATTGATTCTTTTGTTGAAGATTAAGAGAGCGGTAAATTACTTCATTTAAAATCAGCAATATCGCATGAGACCAATGTAAATCTATTGACACACCATTTTAGCATAGTTTTAAAAAAAAACGATGGATTCGCTTGAGCGATTCGAACTAATTCCAAAACAAACAAAAGTATCTCGCTAACCATAGTAAATCCTTCGACACAAATACAGATGAGATCAACATTGAACCATTTGGAATTGATGATTGCTTCAAATGCACTGCTGATTTGAAAACAAAGACTGTGGAGTGGCAAGTTCATCATAACCTCAAGAGCAAGTTGGAAGAGTGGAGGTCCAGAAATGGCCGCACATACAAGTATAAGCAAATGGACAGCTGTAAATAGATTCCGCAGCTGAGGCTTCTATATTCAGAAGCGATAATAGTCTTCCAGAATGCTACAGAGGTGAAGAAGTTGCATATGAGGCTGATCACTTCGGCTCGGTATTCAAGGAGCAAGCTCGTTTCTTGCATGAATATAATAAAAAGTAAAGTTAGAAGTCAAAATCAAATAAAAATCTAGAGTGCATTTGAAACTTAAACAACAAGTAGTAAGGCCTCAGATTTAATAAACTTTCAAAAGGTGCAAAGCCAATGCTCCGTCATTGATGTAAATATCTTACTATTTGTGTTTTATATGAATAAAATATTGATTTAAAGTCGCTTAAAATCAAATATATATAAGCAAATACTATAATATTGAAACTAAAAATTTTTAGTGGCTCTTAAAAACTGGGGAAATTTTGTAAATTGTAATCTTGGCTCTTCTGTTTCAATAGGCTGTCGCACCCCTGATCTATGGGAAGTTCGCTCATCCACGCTCATGTGAACTTCCTCTATAACTCAAAACTTAAATAGCTCTATGATAAATTTGGTAACATTTCTTCATCAGAAATGTAGGTCCTCGATAAAATTTTTTAAATAAACGCACAAAGGCTGACTGTCTGTTGACTATATAATCTTTACTGGTGCAAAATTATATCCCAACCTTTGCTTATAAATAAAAAATTGGTAGACGCTAAGTTAATTATAGGTCTGTGTCCAAATTGCTTCTAACTGCTAAAAAGGCTATCCAAATTGATATTCAATTTTCTTACTTATGCGTACTGGGAGAAATTTAAGTATCTGCTAGTTTATTCAGCTTATAGTGAACAAGGACATTTTCTCCGTTTTCTTTTTCGCTTCGCGGCATGCCCTCACATTAGCGAGCTTGTTAGAGTGATGATAAAATAAATATTGCTGAGTTTTAATATATAATGCGATCACGTTGAATTTGATTCTTCACCTCAAATATCTTGAAGTCACTATAATCTACAATGAAAAGCCTTCTGATAGTCATTTCATTTTAGCTACAAATAAGTTTGAATTTTTTATCCACGAGGAGGAGGGAAAATGATTAAATTTTTGAGAAGTATAATGCGAGAAAATTAGGAGGCCATCTCGAGGAAAGTTATTCTTCAAAAAACACATCCTTGTACTTATTTACTAGTGAAAATTTAATTTTAGAGCCATAGAACCGCCTAGGGCTTTCTTGAATGAATAGGCATAATCTTTAATTACTATAATAACTCTGAACATATTTATTTATTTTAAATATTTATATTATCACATTCTAATTGTTTATGTATTTTTAGTACTATTTCTAAGATAATAGATCAGTTAGAATAAATACATCTCCAAAGATTTTAGCAAGTCTTCATCAAAAGTATGTTCATAACTCAAATTACATCCAATTACCTGTCAAGATATATTTCGAGAGTGATAAATATGCAAATGCCTCTCAAGATAAGTTAAAAAGAAAAATTTCACCTGTATATAATCAAAATGTTATATGAATACTATCAACCTAAAACAAACTTAATTTTAAACTAAAATTGTCTGCGTTACAAAAAATAATATGCAGAACTACATCTCTAGAAAGGCCACAAAATACTATCAATAAAAACTTTTAAGCATAATGTAAAGGGCAATGTTTTTTAATGGGGCAAATTATGTTTTTATTATTTTTTATTTATGGAAAACTATTTGTGGCAAGTTTTCCCTAATTTTACCATCTTGTAGCTGGTACCATAAGTCAGCTGCTCAGGAGGTCACTGAAACAATCAAGATCCATCTTTAAATTTTTTTTGCCTTATGTTGTATTTATGTTAACTACTAAACTAGAGAATATATAAATTGATCTTAACTACTGATGCCATTCAGAGTTTGCTTCTTTAAAAGCTCCAATGTATTTTAGATTGTGTATCACCCTCTTAAGCTTCCCATTGATTTTAATAAAATCTTTTGAATTTCTCTACTAAATTTTTATTTATTCATCTGAGACAAGAAAAATTTATTAAATCTTTCAACACCTTTTTTTCCCCGACTCTGATATGGATTTTTTGCGGCCACCTAAGAAAAAGTGAGTTGCATATAACGGGAATTTGTTCCTCGTGAAATATAATATTTGATGTAAATTTGTGCATTTATAGAAGTAAGAGCTGTTTTCAACATAAATACAGCATAAAAATAATTGTTTCTTTAGGTACTTTTTAACAGCAAATAGAAATGTGTTGTGATGTGTTAATGGCAACTTTATAACACAATTAGTAAAAAGTAGACTAAACGCCAATGCTTGCTAGTTATAACAGAAAATAATGCCCGCGATGGTGTGGAGTGTAAGTTTAGAGAAAGGGTGACAGCCAGGCAATCCGCCATCTAATCAAATTTAAAAAATAGAGGTCAATCCCAAACTGCCTTTGTACAGCATAAAAATTGACTAATTCATATAAATAAAAGTCATTGTGCTATGTTCCACATCTCCTCCAAACCAATGCAACTGATTTCAACCAAATTTTGATACTTATTATTTAAGACAAGGGGTAGATACTTATCAACTTTTCCAAGTTCAAGTAATTAAACAGTCAGAGTTCATTAGAAATTAACCAAACCGTTTAGTAACTTCAGGCAAATTGTACAAAAAAAATATTTTATACCATCTTAAAGTTCAAAATTTTACCTTTCAATGATACCAATTTTATATCTGTGACTTTTTTCTTCAATTTTATTCATTTTTTAAAGTTTAATAATTGTTACATTACAGAAAATTTCAAATAATGCAAATTTATAGCCTTCTGTTAGGCAACGGTAACGTAAGACTTTGAACTAATTTGTTATTTCTTGAAATTTTGCTTATTTTTATAAATATGTTTTATATAAGAAGAGAATTCATCAACTTTAAAAGCCCCAAATCTTATTAAAATTTCAGTTAATTGGAAATTCTTAATTTTGCCATTTTCCATGATATTTTTAAAATATTACTATGTCACAAAAACTATTTCTACACATAATAAAAGTTTAAAAAATTAACTTTTCAATGACACAACTTTCATTTCCATTCAATTCGTGAACTCGTTATAAAATTTTTCAAAAATTAAATTGTGTTTAAAATTCACAATTTATACACCTTTTTTTTTTATTAGGAAGAACAAGAACATAAGAACTGTTCAGATCACAATAGAAGAATTTTGATGAAGACGAATTTTTTTTATTCATTCATTCTAACACTTTTCCTCAATGAAAAATTTACTGTGTAATTGTCCAAAACATCCGTTAAAAATCTTTCTTATACTGCAAGATTTATGAAAAAATTCAAGTACCTATGTAACAAATATTAATAACTTATGGAGAAAATTAGCTATCGCTGGTTTTAAAATCATCTGGTTCAACTGATATTCTCATTTTAATTAAAATACATTTCGACAATAAAAGAATTTTAGCTATTGTAATTTTCTATACAAAAGTACTTTTACATCAAAATATTAGAATGAAGTATTTTAATCCAGAGCAACGCCGTCATAACAGCTAGTCTATATATATAAGAGGGAAATATGTGTGTTTGTCTGTTTTTTGGTTCTTTATGCACGCCCACACCATTAGACTTCATGTAATAAATTTGGCACAGTGATGGATTAGCATAAGAGAGAGCTAACGCTGTAAAAAATTATTTTAAAATTGATCTAGATTTTTAGTTATTTAATTAAACTAAATGAAAATTAAGCAATTTTTAGACATTTTTCGCCAATAACTTCTGAAATACTTACAGTATAAAATTATTTTTACAACAACTTAAAGAGCAAAAAAATTATCTTTTAATGATACCAATTTAATTGTTGTACATTTTTTTCTCTAACTGTAATTGACTGCTTTAAAATTCATTTTAATCTCAAATTGCAACAATGCTTTTATTGTTATAAAATAAAATTCAAACTATTCTTTGATCAAAACCGTATTTCATAGTTTTAACCACTGTTGTGCTAAAAAATAATGCTTTTTGTCAAGTAAGACTTCTTACTTCCACTGTTATTTCAGAGTATGCACTTAACTTCCGCTTTTTATTTCAGAGCTTTAATATGCACTCAAATCCAATGACGTTAGTTTATTACTACTGCGTTTCGCTTAAATTTCACAAATTTTTGAATGACCCTAATCAGTGTGAGAGTATTTGAGTGTCTATTTATTTTGATATTTTGAAAGTTTGTTTCTGGCATGACAAATATTGTTTAAAAGAGCAGAAAAATGCTTTTTTCATATTTGAGTTTCAGTTTGACTTTATTTATAGTATTGATACAGAATATTTATATTTAGTTTATAGAGTAGCTACACATCCTTAGAGTGTGTGTACAAGTAATATTACAGAGAATTTCAAACACCCTGTTAGGTTTTGAAAAATGGGAAAATTAAATTAAATCATACCTCCAAAGAAACGGGTTTCCTTTGGTAAATCTTCAGTTGGAAAGAAAGGGCTATCACTTAAACCATACTGTTATAAGGAGATAAAAAGGATATATTTGAAAGTTTTAATTCAACAAGAAAGGATTCAAAGAAGATTTACGCTTGTTGTGGGAAAGTGGTGACAATATTTTTATCGCCCCCCAGGAGTCCAGAATATGAAAAAATATGGATCAACACCGAGCAACACCGGTTTTCAGTTGTCTAATATAAAACAACAATATAACAGAGAGTAGACACAGACTAAGTTTGAAACTCCAGGATTATTATATTGACGCTTTTTATCTTGTACTTCTCATTATTTCTGGTGATAATTTCAGAAACTTTGATCTGAATCTTATGCAGAATTAAATAAGTCTGGTTATGATGTTTTCCATGAAAATGTCATAGACTCATTTAAAAAAAAAAAAAAATAGAAACTTAAATATATAGAGAGTTTATATGAAGAGAAATGTTTACTGCATATATATATAGCATATGAACAGAGACACATTTAAGACTATAAATAGATAAGGTAAGTGCTCCAGTGAGGCCATGTACCAGTAGTGGGCCACTTGAATTTTGTTTGAAAAACAAGAAATTCCAACATTCCAGTGAAATAAGAGATCTGCCTCTGGTAGACTGGAAACCCTTATCAATCAAATACCAAAGGCACAGCCTTGATTTCCTGTTTAGTTAGAGGACTAGAAAGTTTTGCCTGAAGTTGGTCTCTAAAACAAGTATTTTAGCTTATTCTTAGTGATTTCAAGAGGTAACTCTTCATTCAACTATCCTTTAGCATACATTCTATTTGTTTTAAAATGAATTCTCTTGATATTATTTTGATTATATAATGAATGTATATAAACTATCTTAAATTAAATAATATTGATAATTTATGGATAGTGAAGGTGCACTTTGGATCAATGTTTTACTAAATGCCCGTAGTAGGCTCGGGAGGCTCAGTACTGGTACATGTTTTCTCTCAAATAGACTGTTTTGGATGTTCATTAAGAAGGTTATATCTTGTAAAATCTTTTTATTTAATTAGATTTGCTTTATTTTTATCAGAACTAGTAGTAGGCCATGGCCCGGCTTGATACACTAATGGCCCACCACGTACATCTAATGGAACATTCTGACCAATTATTTAAATACTAAATATTTTATAGTAATTCGTTGAGGAAAGACAGATATTCAAGAACTAGTTCAAATTGAACAGGCAGACAATAATAACTATAGCATTGTTGGACCATCGAAAAATATTCCTACATCATTTAAAAGGGCTCTTTTCTGCGCAGGGAAGATGATAAAAGAAAAAAAAGATTTATTCAACATAAAATATCAAGATTTAATATCCATAATGCCCCAAACAGAACTTAAAATGAAAGATCGAATTAGCATATACCTTTTAAAAAAAATTCTGTTAGAGAAAAATGTAACATGCATGGAATCTATAAATAAAAGATTTCACCTATATCAAGCCATCCTTATTGCATTTTTTTATAGTGTAATGTAATATATTGTTATTACTACTATATATAATGATTTTATTCTTTTTCTTTTGGCACAATTGACAAATCTGGGTGGCCACTTTTAGGTATGCCCACTACTGGTACATTAAAGCTCTGCTATGCCCACTTCTGGTGCATAGGAGTGATCTAAGTTTTAATTTTAAAAATTATATTACAATTATTTTGATATTTCAGGTGATTATTATTTTAGATAAAAGTTTGAACAACCATAAAAAATACAGATTAGCTAAACTTGTCAAAAAGTTTAGATGATAATTGAAGAAATACCCTATGGTCCCACTACTGAGCATTTATCTAATTGTATATGAATTCAAAGGAATTTAATATATATATTAATATAAACAATGTATATGAAATGACAAGTAAATACGTAACTGAACGAAGTACAACAAGTTCAAAAGGAAAACCATAAACAATTTATTAATTTTTTTGCAAACACTTCAATTAAAATATGAAAAATTTTAAAAATTATAATTTTAATATCATAGTATAATTTGATATAATTATAATCGTTCTTTTAATTTTATCAGATCTTTATTTGTACAGAGAAGGATGTTTTTGTCTGTGGTTATTTGAAAGAACAATATTCTCGGTGGCTAATTCTCTAACAACGCCGCAAGCTATAGATTTCATCTAACTTTCGAAACAAGTACAGTGTTAATGCAATTCTATCATTTTGTCGTGAAACATTTACTTCCTTTTTCCTTTGAATACTAGAAAATTACCCGTCATGGTACGATGTGTACAAATTGCCTCTTCATTCGAGAGATTTCCGTTCAAATTTGACGTGTTTAAATAGATATATATGCGAGAGAAATGTTTAATATTGATTGAAAACAAATAAAATAAACATATGTTTTATGACAGAAAAATTTTTATTTACAATTATTTAAATATTTCTTTATTCAAAAGGCCTCTTGGTAAACAACATTCCGTGTGAAGTATTTTTCGTTGTTTAATAATTTTCCTCGTAATTCAGATGTCTTTGCGTAAATTTTAACGTGATTGGGAATCCTAGACCTTGAAAGTGCAACATAGAGCTGTCCATGTGAAAAGACAGGCTCATCGAGGTAAATTCCAACATGATCGAAAGTTTGCCCCTGTGATTTGTTGATAGTCATCGTGTAAGCTGGAATTAACGGGATCTGGCGGCGGTTGAGAACGAATGGTAGATTCACGCCACTGGTGGCTAATTTAATTCTTGGCAAGAAAACAACATCGCCACGATTGCATTCAGATACAATTTGGCATCCAAACTATATCATGCCTCTGACGTAATTTACCACTTTCCATTAAAAAACGGAAATTAATTTGAAATATAGGATTAATATAATTTAAACTTTCTCGGGAACTATTGATCATAGCGAAATAAATTGTATATCAATCGATAGAAAATTTTATTTCACTATTTTAGAGCTATTAAATTTGAAATTAGAATGGCAATTACTCTTTTAAATTTAAAATGACTGAAATTTAGGTTCTCTAACAATGAAATAATGCTGTTTAACGTCTCGCAGTGGTATGGTGCGAGTTTTATTGTTGGTGACATCAGAGCGTTACCGGAGGATCTGGGCTATTATATTTAGTACCGAAGAAAAAATCATCATTTTGCACTAGCATGCTTGTGTTCATTATTTTATCACTACTTTGAAGAAGGGTTGTTACTATTTGTTTCTGTCAAGAAATTAATTGATATTAAGAGCCACAAATGCTAGAATTACTCTCAAATATAATTTTGTATAAATTATATTTAATCAAATCATCACCTTTTATTTAAAATTAAACTAATAAATTTATCATTGATGATAATTACAAGAAAGATAGACTAATGTACATTGCAAGCACCCTACCAAATCAAGAAACTGCTAAGAAAGAATTTCCTTGTGTTGCAGAAAACATACAATAAAAGTTCAATTCCTAAAACTGTTCCACTGACGAATGACTTTCGACCCCAAAGAGAAGAGTGCATTTGGTGAGAAGAGGGAAGTTTCTCTTCATGTTATAAACAGAATAGATTCTAGTTCGCAACTAGTGTCTGCATAGGGTTACTGAATTTCGAAGCACACAAGACAAAATATAGGTTTTCAATAAATTTAGCCGTTTTTTCCTTCAAAAGAAAGTTTTACTGTTTAGAAATTAGTATTAGAACTCTTCACATATATTTATTTTCTTCAAAAATAAGCAAAATTAGCTCTCATAACAATGTTAGAGTCCAAGAACGCAATTGATTGGCACTTAGGGCGCCATCTATCTTCACCGTCATGTACTGAAGTTACTTAACGAATTTTTGATTTTTTTAAAAAAAATTAAGAGCATTTCGACTATTTTGGAGTTTCACACATTAATTACGATGTTATGTTGGACTATTCTGACAAAATTCTAGACTTCAACAATACTCAATAGCGGTACAGCTGATATGATTTTGCTGAATTATAAGCTTTAGATGACCACCTTAAGTTAAGTTAAGACTTGAAAATATTTTTATCCTGAGTGATACCTTGTATATAGCTAGATATAATTTAAAAATAATATGGATACAAATTACTACAAAATGCATGAAAACAAATTACTACAAAAGATTTCAGTTTTACTTCCTCACTTTACTTCAGTTGTTGCAGTTTAAACTTCACAGAAAAAAGTGAGTTAATGTTTGAAAAAAGGTTAACAAAATATTCAATAAAACATGAGCACCCATGACAGTATGAGAATGAATCTGTAAATTAAATGCAGGCTTAAAATATCTAGCTAACCATAAAATTTTGATTACAAAAACAATAAATGAAATAAAATCCAATTTATGCTTAGGAAATAACGAAGTTGTTCCTATTTACCATACACATAATGAGCTACTATAAAAAAAAATACAAAATTCCTTTCAATTCTTAATTTCTCCGAATCTTTAAAGAAAAAAAAAATTACGAAATTGAAATGAAGTACAAGAACTGACAACAGATAGATATATTTTTTCATATTTACAAATATAAACGGGCCATTAAAATGGAAAACTGCCAATTTTTTTTTTTTTTTTTGGCTGTAACCAAATTTTTCATTTTTAAAAACTTCTTTCATTTTAAATTAAATCCGTAACACAGCAATGGAACTTTCGTTCCATTAGATTAACTCTTCGGCAAAACTAACTAAATGAATTCGGAAAATCAGAGATCCTTTATTTTAGAAATTAGATGTTCAGAACTAAAATTTTGTTGAAACATGTTGAGATAATCTGGCATGTTATGTTATTTACAGTGGCGAATCCAGAATTTGGGTCTGGGGGGAGGGCTGAAGTTAAAAATTTTTGTATCGCCATGACGAATGTCAAACCTTACGATTTATGTAAACCAAAACACTTTAACTTTACGCACCTGACAATAAAAATCATAAAGAACACTACAATACTCTCGATAATTTAATAAAAACAACAATGAAATAACCAGCAAAAACATATTTTTGACCGCGACAACGCTAGAAATGCGAGTGGAATGAGTACAAAAGTGGAAAAATTTTGTTAACCTTCCTGTTAAAGACAAGGAAGAAATGTCACTTTTTAAAAAGGGAGATTAAGAAAAAACAGCTGCAGTGATTTTAAATAAAGTAAAGAATTCTGGTCTTGCTCTGGGGAGGGGGCTGCAGCCCCATAGCCCCACTGGATTCGCCACTGGTTATTTAGAATTCACCAACTTCGAAATAGTTATGTGAAAAAGAAAATAGAACACTAGTTGAATTACAATTCATAAAAACAAAATTCGGAATTTTCGATACATGATTTATTTTAACATTAGTACAACTTTAAAATCAAAAAGAACAAAGCCATTTTTTCGAAATATGAAACGCAGCAAACGATAATATTTTTAGTGAACTCACCGGAACCATTCGGTCCAATGATGGCAGTAAATGGTTTGAGGCATCCTATTTCCTGCTTTCCTTTGTAAGATTTAAAATTCTCTACTTCTATGCACCTTAAATAGCCCATTTTGTAGGTTTCAGAACGAAAACCTAAATAAATAATTTCTGAAATAACATAACTATTTGTACGTAAACAAACACCACATTTACGCGCCGTGCAGAGACGATGCCATTTAGTTTTTGATAGATTGAAATAGAGTAATGATCACGAGTTACTTGCATTAACGTCGCTTTAGAGCTTAAAATCTCAAGTTCCGAGGGAATATTCAGTAATAGCTGATTTGCGGCTTAAGCATTTTATTTTAAACATAAGTTTAAATATCGTTTAAATAACTTTTTAATGAATGTTTTAATTGTTGTTTTTCTATGAAGGCATTCAGAAAGAAAAACATTTTAAAAGGCTGGAAAATGGGTTAAGTTAGATTGGATTTACTTCCTGTTTTTAAGCAAAACACCCACCGAAAGTCTCTACTTAAATAAATAAGATAGTATTTATATTTATTGTCAATGGAATCATCTCATGGGAGTGCATCAATGGACAGCATGCATGGTGGGCCTGCGCATCTTCAGAACCTAGACTTTTTTTTTGCTTAGCAGTTAAAAAAACCCTATATAATTTGATCCCACATAACAATTTAGCCCTCGTGTTGCTTCAAAACGGGACGTTAATATAACTAAACTAAACTAAACCCACATAACAATTGTTTCAATTTACTTGAATATGTATTGCTGTTAGCCACTTTTTTCAATGGGTTTTTTAATGTATTTAACTTGATGTTTTGAAAATGCTTAATAAATTTTTAAAAATATTTATTGAAGAATAATATTTTTGTTCATACGTTGCGACGAACGAAACACATGCGCACGTAATCGTTACACGTTAAGTTTTAAAAATGATATAAAGACAGACGAATCAAACCTGAAATATTAATGCCACGATGTTTCGGGCTAGAGGTTTGGGTCTCCTTTGAATTTTTTTCCATTTAGTTATAGCAGTAATTAAGAATAAGTATGGACTAGTTTTTGGCTTTGTTTATTTACATTAAAAACTTTGACTTTATTTGCATCACTTTTGGACTTCCGTTTTGAAGAATCCATTGACTTAGGGGTCTTTTGGCGTTTAGATAGTGTGCTGGGTGTATGGTTGCAATAAAATGATGATCTAAATTATATACATTTAATTTACATTATTTACACTACTTATTTACATGACGGAAGTTTATGCGAACAACATCGCATCGCGCGGATACAATCTGGAATTATAACAATGTTGCCAGATACAAAAGATACATTTTACATTTCAATAATAAATGAGTGGCTTGACGCTAGCGCCGCCACAGTCTATTCTGGTACCTCCGGTTGGATTGGATTCCGTTGTTAATGTGCGGAACCCAACCCAACCGGGGGTACCAGAATAGACCCCTTAGTATTACACCGGAATTATGTAAGTACGGCAATTAAATATAAATAAACAAAGCATAAAACTCGCCCATACTGGGCATTCGCCAAAGTGGAATTTCTTTTCGGCGATTTCTTGTAAAAAGTGGTAAAGTTGAAGGTTGCTTTCCTTTCCTTTTGGAGTAGTTCGAAACGGTTGGCGCGATTTAGCAAGCTTGGCGGCGAGACCGTACCGTGCCCTTAAGTCATACCAAGCAAAGTTTCAAAAAAACCAGAGATAGGGAAAATGTCCAAAAAACCCCATGCCGCAAAATGAGATTAAGTTGAGTAGTAAAATAAAAGTTTTTTGATGCCAAAGTGACGATAATTCAAAGGGGTCCTGTGGCTTTCTTTTCCTTGAGGCATGCGCATGCGCAGTTTTGCAATGCAAGCAAGCGGTTCTCTTAAAAAAGTTAACCGATTTTGTTTTGAATTTGGTACTGGTAATTTTTTCACCTTCCATTGACACTTCTCTTTATCCATTTTTCCTTTCCACTCATTATGGAAAAATATAAAAAGAAGTCGTTAAACTTCATGGGATTTTCTCGAGAGATGAGAAACACTGACAGAGCAAATCAGAGATATGTTTCTCGGCATCAGAGACTCAGCATTATTCGAAAGCTGGAAAATGAAAGCATCACGGAAGAAAAAAAAGAAAATACTAATAGCAGGATTCCCACTATAGGTAGATAAATGTAGAAAATATAGTGTTTTTCTTATTCAGATAAATAACAAACTTTAATTCCTATGCCTTATGTCAGTATTCTACACAAGATATGAGTTTTGCTGTATTATATTCAAAATAATTAAAATATTTCAACTGTTCAAATTCTCCTTCCGCACTTTAGAGTAGTTAGATTTATAATTATTGCAGAGAAATTTCTATAAAAGTATTTTCATATATTGATTTATTTTTAAATTGTTCAACAGATGCAAATAGTATTGAATGTACTTTTTTTTCCAACGGTTCCTTAAAAAGCTCAATAAAATACTAATACTTTTTTATTGAAAGCAGATGTAAATAAATGTATCTTTCTCTACAAGAAGGATTTTCTTTGCATAATTATTACGGAAAGGATATAGTGTTTGTATAGGAAGAATTTTCTGTGAAAATGGTTCCATATTTATCTCATAATCATTAGCACCACATATATAATTTCTATATTTTGTTGTTCATTCTCTAATTATAGATGTTGATATTTTATTATAATTTAAAATTACAAAAAACATCAAAAACTTGTTTGCTTGTTAATGAAATATTAAAAATTTCTAAAGAGATATTTTTACTCTGACTGCACTTGAATAATGAAAGAGAATTTGACGAATTAAAAGAAACATTCTTAATCCATGACTTATTCTATTATGAGATTTCTATGCAACCACTTGAGTTTGGGACAAAATTTTATATTACA
Source organism: Araneus ventricosus (assembly GCA_013235015.1). NCBI lineage: Eukaryota > Metazoa > Arthropoda > Arachnida > Araneae > Araneidae > Araneus > Araneus ventricosus. Next base: position 73,353 of record BGPR01002458.1, on the reverse strand, counting down.
CATTTATTTCATAACCAAAAAGTAAAGCTTAAATTTTACTGCTTTGTATTATATATATTTGAGAGGGAAAATTTATTTTTAAGATGATTCAGTGGTATTTCTTAAAGGCAAAATCATTTTAAAAAAGATATTGTTTTTTTTTTTTTTTTTTATCATGACAAGTATTACTAAGCATTTATACCTCTTAATTTGATAAATATTTCTCGCTTACAGATACTGAAAATTGTATAAAATATTCCCATTCTATTCATTTTTATGATAGGGATTATTTGTCATTGCAAATGAGTTTCTTCCTACTACCTTTTTGTTTTTTCATTGTAATCTTAATTGTAACTGATCTATCAACATATCAAGTATGCTAATATATCAAGAAAAGAACATGAATGGGATGTTCAATTTAGAATTAAAAAAACCCATAGGATGTAGGAACGAGTTAGAACCCTTTTTAAAAATACAAAAAGTGACAAAGACGCAGCTTGGCTCTGAAGAAGAGGTTATGATGAACAGAAATAGCCAGTTTTGCTCTTTTAGGGTTAAGCTTGAAAAAACCTTTAAAATGAAATAATTTCTGTAAAGTTTAGATCTAGTCTGATGCACAAAAAGGATATGAAATATTGCTTACTTTATTAAATATCTATTTGTTTGATTGTTTTCATATTTCCTTTCATGTAAGTAGTTCTTATATTTTACATACCTCCTTAAAGATATAAAAGTAATGTCCATTTGTTTCTTGATCTGTAATAATAATGAACTTTAAAAAATACTTATTTATGAAAAATCTTGCGTACATTCAAATAAATATTGACTCTTACTAAGTTCACTGTAATTACAAGAGACTTGCGTTTTCATTATGGATTTTCAATTCAAAATTGCTCTACATATCCATAAGATATTTGCAGATTAAAGGTTTTTGACCTTATGTGGTATATAAAAATTTGTGGAGAAAAATTGCTTTACAACTTTAAGTACTGAAATTTTAACTAATCCAGACCTGTTATGCAGAAATGACATGTGCAGAAGTAAATGCTTGTATTCTTGATCCTTCGTACTTTTCTTGTAATGGTATTTTTATAATTTTATCTTGTAAACTATTTATTTTTTTCAGGTAAACATAATGATCAGGCTAATTCCCGAGTTGAAATGCTTCAAAAATGGAAGCAAGAAAAGATGGTAAAGAAGCAGCTGGAATCGAAGCTGAAGAAACCAACTTTTAAAGTTGGAGTCATTAAACCCAACCCTCCACCTTCTCTTGGCAGCAAACCTTTGTTTGCATTAGATACCACATCAAGCAGATTTTTGAAATCAAGTTTTCAGGTAGAAGCCTTTACTTAAATTTCTATTTTTTATTAAACAAATGTTTGTTTATTACACTAAAAAAATCATTATCTTATTTTCAAGATTCTAATGCTAGGGAATTTTTAATGGGAAATTCATTTTGTTTTAAGTTGCTAATTTATTCTTAATGAGCTGTTATGCCCAGAGTTGCTCGGGATTAAAATACTTTTATGTCTAATATTTTTAATAAACTATTTTTGTATAGAAAATTATAATGCACAAAATCCCTCTATTGTCTGAAATGCTTTTACTTCAAATTTTGTTTATAAATAGTGAAGAATAAGAAAGATTTTGTGGTAATGTATAAAGTAAAGGAAAGAGTTAAAAGAATGACATATTTTCTACATTTGTGTGTATTGTGACAATCTAGATCTAATATATCTCTGGCTGTTTTGTTTCAAACTATCTAGAATCTCTATTTGGAGGATTCTGAATGTGAGGAATCGTTTAAAAGAAGAAAAGCTGAGGGTTGCTATTGGAAAATTTGAAGATATGCAAATAAATATAAAGATGGCCCTTGATGCCAATGTGATCTACATATATTTTAAGAGGACACATGAATTAATCACATGGCACATTTTGCTTGATTTTAACATTTGTAGATTGCAAGCAATAAGAAGTGTCCAGATAGTTTTTTGACAGACTGTACTTTTTCCTCAACATGACAGAAATCAACATGTGCCTAAATACTGAATACTTACATTGTGAAAATGATTTTGCACCAACCTTGCAGTGTAAGATTGCTATACTCAGTGCAGTTGCATGCGTTTGTATCTAACAAAACTTTATATATATATATATTTTCATAGCTGCCATAATTAGATTTAAAAATTAATTTAATCATTTATTGCAAATGATTAAAAAAATTACTTAATTCATTTTTCTTTTATATTAGGTGTCAAATTCACATTTATCCAGTAAAAAGCAAGAAAGCCTTAATGCATCTAATACAAAAACTAATGCTAAGGTAATTTTGATTTTTTTTTTGTCATATTTTAGGTATTTATGATATTGATTTGAATAGTCAGGATTTTAAAAAAATTGTGGAATGTTAGATCATACTATGAATAAAGGCAGAATAAAAATTTGTTATGAATATTCATTAATTATATAGTTTTAAGTTTTATTTAAGGAAAACCACCATCAACTAATAACTGAATCATAATATACAATTTTAACTCTCTTAAACTGGTGAATGTTTATGTTCTTAGAAGAACAATATGAACTTTTGAAATGAAAAACTAAATGATCATCAACTTTTCTCATAAATTTTGAAATTAAAGTGCACATGATTCTAAGTTTTTGAACTCATTTTTTTTTTAAATTTTTAAAACTTATTATTTTTTTTATTGAAAAGGGTATGGAGTACAAGTGCGAAGAATTATTTTTAAGAATAATTTTTAGCTGGTAACAGTAGGACTGTTCTGACACAAGATATAAAATTTACTGTTATTTATTATAAATTTTTTATTGGTAGTTGCTAAGAGGTGTTTTAATCAATTGTCCATCTTTACAATTTATTAGAAAATATGCTAACTTTTCCCCCAAAAACTAGGTTTCTAATTCCCAGGCATCTGCTAAAAAACCAGAAGTTGATACAGTTAATATAAAGACTAGTGCCAAGGTAATTTTGAAGTATTCTGTCATTATTTAGATATTTTATATAAGTAGTTTTAACAAAACTTCAGAAAAATTAATTGTTAAAAATTATTTGAATTTATATAACATATATATATGTAATAATCTCACTTAATTTTATTCCAAATTCTAATATTATATATTTTAAAATCTTAATGTATTCCAAAATCACTTTTCTAAAACTCCAGTTTCGTTCTTTTCCCGCGCTGGAGGTATATTAAATCTCTCATTTTGGCATATTTATTACTAAAAGAATATTTAATCGCTTTCACGTGCCCAAAGAAAATCATGACAGTGTCTCTTTGGCACCAGACTTTTTCCCTGAAACGCCTACGTAACTTATTAAAAATACTCAATATTCCCTTTACTTTGATCACATGTCAATATGTTATTCCCTTATCCGAGAGAATACAGGGATTTTGCTGTTCACTTTCGCTTGTAACCTAAACGGAGATGCATGTATATCCACCACTCTCCTATTGATAATAAAATAAGAGGTAGTTATTTGCTCGGCCTGTTCATTTTTAACGACTACAACCACGAATACATTATATATTTATATATATATTAATGCGACACATATCGGTTCCTAAGGCTGATAGGCATTTGATTGTTGGAATTCCAATTCTAGGTTGTATTTTTTCATAGTGTAATAGTCTTTAATCAAACTATATTTTGAATTTCATTTGTGTGATTACTGATGAGGTAGTTTTATTTTAATTTTTAGATTAATATTTGTATATATTAAAAATATAACTCATGTTTTGTGTAAATTGCTAATTGATATATCAATTAGCAATTTACGCAAAACATGCATTATATTTTCAATATAAATAAATATTATTATTGTATATATTAAGATAAAATTACCCTATCCATAATCATACATTCGAAGTACAAAAGAAAATTTGACTAAAAACTATCAATACTTGAAAAAGTCAACCTTATTTGGAATTCCAACAATCAAATAGCCAACCAGCCTGGGGATTGATTTGTCACATTCAATCTAGATTTTGTGGCACCAACCCTCTGTGAAGCCAATTGTTAGAAAAAAGGGAATAAATCCCAAAATCATCTCAAGAGAATAATATTCATTATATATCCTAATTAAATGATTTTCAGTATTTCTATGTATAAAAAGAAATATGACAATGAGTACTATCTTTTAATAGGACATGAAAATTCAGCCATCCATATCTAAAATAGTGGTTCCCAGCAAACCTGAATCCAAATCGACTAGAAATAAAGTAATTGTATAGTTTAATTTGCATTTTGTTTTTCTCTGTATTACTCTCTCATTTCCCCCATTGTTTTGTTTGTAATTATTGATGTCCACATTTAAAATTTATATTGGTAAATAGTAGCATTTATTTTATCTATTTATTGTTAGTTATTTATTGACATTTGATAGATTAATTCGAATTTTTTTTTTGTCTCCCCTGAAAAAATTATTCCTTGAATTGCTGTATGTATTTAACTTTTAATGCTAGGCTCAATTTGTTTATTAAAATTAATCAGTTTTGCTTATACATCATTAACGATTCTTATTCCTGTGTTATTTTTGTAAAAAAATTTCCAATAGCTAAAAGTTAAAAAGATTTGATTTTGCTAAATTGTATTTTATTATACATTAATGAGTTTATAATTGCAGTTTCATAATTTTTTTCATTTGTTGTCTTTAGATAGCTTATTTATGAAGGAACATTTTCTTCGAAATCTTTTCTTCAGAGTTTTATTGTTGTTTTATTATGTATGTAAAGGGTATTATAGATGATAGGAGGAATCCATAAAAATTTTAGAATAGTTAGACTTTTTATTGTTTATTAATTGCTGTATCTTGAACTGGTATACTATTAATATTTAAATACATTAATTTTGATTTAATTTTTTGAAATTAAATTTCATTATTCTTTTTTGCATTGTTATTTTGAGTAACGGTGCTTCAGAAGCTGTTATGTTTTTAGAAAATGGTTTTTGCATATAAGCATTTTGCATTCCAATTTTAAAATTTCAGAGCATTTGACCTTTTTAAAATTGAAATGTCCTTTTAAAAAAAATCTTTTTTATAAAATTGTGATTAGAGTTTTTTTATGATACAAATATTTCATTTTCTGAAATATTTTATTACATTACTTTAAATAAAAAACTACGGGCAAAAAAATTCTTTTAAAATGATGTGTTTTTGTTGATCTTGAGCTGATTTTGTGCACATTTTTATTGAATGCATAATTTGGTGCATACAAAAAAAATAACCTTTTCTCTTTGTTGCTAAAATAGTTTAAAGTCTTATACCAACAGAAAGTAGGTAATGTACACAAAAAAATTATTTTCGTAATTCTTTTTCATTGAAAAAGGCCTCAATTGAAAACTATATACCCTGTTAATTATTTCAATTAGTAGATTTTTCAGTTACACAGACTGACATTTTTGTCTTTTTGGGTATTGTGTCACATTAAATGCTATTTCTCCCTCAAATGATGTCACTTAATAAGAGTATTTTTACATATTTTAGGTATCTAAATGATTGGGAACTTACCTCCCTATTTTTAATGACATGTTCTTAAAAATAAGAAGGAAAGAAATAAAAAAGCTTAAACTTAATAAAGAAAGAAAATTAAACTTCCTTCTTAAAAATGAGAAGGAAGTTTGGGATATAAATTTGTCTGAAAATATAAGCAACTCGCTCAAAATACTTCAGTGACTTGCTATTTTTAAAGAGCTGATTTTAGTGTCTGTTTGTATCAAATTGCAGTCTGCTTTAGTTTTAAATGATACTTCTTTCCCCTCAGTTTGGTTAAACCATATTTCAGATTAATAGACTACCAGTGCAGCTATATTAAGTAGATTCCTTATAGGATGGTTCTCATGACACTACTTCTGGGAAATTTCTGCAGATCTTCACCGATCATGAGCCCAAGAACCCAAACCACCCTTCATTCAAAAGTTTATATATGTATAATGCTTCACCCATGTTATCTTGCAGACAAGATAACTAGAGTAATTTTGATTATATTTTAACCATAGAGATATATGTTGTATGGACGGTGAAAATCTCGATTGAGTTTGTAGATGGGCTATCCAGCTCAAAGGGATTGGAAATGGGGTAGGGGGAATGAAGTTTTATTTCCTCGTAATTCACTTACAATTAAAGATAGAAATAAATTCAAATTAGACGAATTATCGCCTTTTTATAATGATCAACTTTTATATTGAAAGTTTTTTGAGACTACAGACGAAAGGACTCTACCTGAGCCTTCCAGCTTGCCTGACAGGGAATTTTTTTCAGGAAATAGCTGTAGAATCTTTAAGAGTTCAGGGTTAATAATTTTGTTAAAATTCAAAAGTAATCAGTCTATGTCTTTTTCCTTGATTTAATTCTTTTATATTTTTTTTAGGAATCTGGCATTCAATTCCTCAACACGAAACCTAAAGTTGATACAAAATCAAAAGTTGTGAACAAGGTAGATTTCCCTTTTCATATGTTTGATCATTTTTTAAGGCAAATGGCATTTTACAACTGTGTTATTTTAAAGCTTTCGAAAGCAGTTTCATTTTATAGATTTTTAAATTGAATATTACATATTTGTTGGCTTCAGCTTTGAGGAATAAAGTTTGATATCTGCATTTTAAACTTCAGTAATTAAATTGACTCATAATTACATTATTCCATTTGCTTTCATTACTGTTTTAATATTTGATTTTGTTTAATAGGACCAGGTTTCTAGCAATAGAAAACAACCAACAATGGGTTCTAAGCCACCACTGGAGACTAAGAAGTTTGTATGTATTTATTTTTATTTTTGAAAATTTATTTTATTTGGGAACATCATTTGGCAAGTCAGCATTTATATCTAAAAGAGATTAATCTGAATCCGTTAAAATAAAGTGTACGAACCAAGTTTTTAAATTTGTGTGCCATCTATTTTGATCCTTACCGAGTATTATCCTTATTAAGTGTATTTGAGAAAACACATTTTCTGGGGGTTCAATTAACCATGCAGGAGCCTTCCCATGATAAACATAAAAATATTGATTTTTAAAAACTGCTCGTTAACTGTGTGATTTTTAATATTAAAGTGAGTGAATAAAAGGATTTATGTTCTCTATAGTTCTAGTTGTATTGTTTATATTAATCAGCATGAACATGTAAATTGTAGAGTGCAGTCTTGATTCGCAACAAATTCAACCACTAAACATAATAATAAGTGTCTTGAATATAAATGATTCATATAAGGGCTATTGTATTGTAATGTAATTTGGCATTTTCTGAACTTAATTCCATTTTCTGTTGTTAACATTTAACTTTAGATTTGATGTTGAAGCTCATGCATATTGCACTATTTAAAAATAAGCGAAGAATCAACTCAATGTATCACTCTAATAAGCTTCCCTCACTTATATAATCATTTTAACCTGCTAAGTGACAGAACCTTCTTTTTCCATATTCTCTGTTTAACTAAAAAGCATATAATTACATTTATTTGTTTGTTATCTTAAAATTCCATTGGTAACATATTCTTCAGATTTCAAGGATTTGGTGGTTCATCAAAAAGAATCGTGTATCCACTTTTGAAACTCATTTTTCCTAGCTTTAAGTCATTTGATCTGTTTGCGAGGCTTAACTCCTTAATAAAGAGTATAATAGAACAAAAATGTGACAGTAGATGAAAAGGCGAATGTTTCCATATTCATTTGCTACAGCTTAAACATTTAATAATATTTGTTGTCATCTTTTTAACATAGAAAAAGTATTACGAGTAGGGATGTAACGAATAGTGATTTACCGAATATTCAGCAAAATTTCAGCCCAAATACTGAATATTCGACTGCTGAATACCTGCTTTTTAAAAACTTTTTACTTTTGATTTTAAGTAAAACACTGCTCAAATTGAAAAATATATATATATTGAAAAAATATTGTTTTTTTTATTATTTGCATATTTAAAAAAAAACAGTAACAACTTGATGCATTTTTTTGTAATATTCCAAATACCTTAATTCCAATAATGAAATATGAGAAACTCTCTTCATTTTGGACTTGCTAAACAGAAGTAAAAATGTCATCATTGCAGGGCATGGCAATGACTAACACACACAAAAAAGATTCAGTGGATAAATTAAAGTTATTAGAAGTAAATTCCTATTTTTATGAAAATTTCTAATAGCTAGGTTAGATTGTTCGCTTAATTGGTGAGAAGGGGGAAGAATACCTGGTATTTTTTTTTTTTTAATTTGCAAATTTAGCAAGGAAATATCTTTCAGCTCCTGGAAGCATAGTATGTAGTGAACACTTATTTTCTGAAGCTCGTAATATGTTTGTATGAAACCAAAACAGGACAAACTTCCTGAAAATGCTGAACAATTATTGTTCTTGCATCAAAATTTCAGGCTTTGCAATGATAAATGATACACAACATTATTAAATGCACTTACGTACAATGCAATTTAAAATAGAGTAAATGTTAGGAGATTTTTTAATAAATGTACTGAATAGTAATTCTGCTATATTCTTCGTTAAATACATTAAAAAGCACATTTTAAAAATATTATTACCTCGAATATATTCGACCGAATATTTGACGCATGGGCCGAATATTCGTTACATCCCTAATTTCGAATACAAAGTCTGTTGTTTATTATAATTTATGTTTTAACCATTTGCCAATACTATTCTGAACAAATGTACTTAAAAATGTTATACTAAATGCCCAAGTCTTTAGCAAAACAGAAACTCTTTCCATCATGTCAACCTGTATGAAATTGCATGTCTATATTTGTATTAACTACGTAATGCAATTTTTATGTCTAACTTAGCTTTTGTGTTATTAAATTTAAGGTATATATTCATGTTTTCTTTTACATATTAAAGTACAAAATATTACTAATCCTTAATAATGGCTATTTATAGGAATCTCGACTTCAGCCTTTGAGTACGAGATCTAAAGTTACTTCATTAGTAAGGGATGCAAAAAGCAATGTAAGTTAATCTGCACTTTTGAAATGATTGTTTTTCTGTTTACTACCTAAGGCATAAATAATTTTATTCAGTGCATAAGTTTGTTTTAGTGTTACATTATACGACATTTAAAGGTAAAGCAGCCAAGGAGCGAGCATACATCTCAAACAGCTTCATCAGTTAAAGGCATTTTCTAATTGAGGATTACAAAAAGATTTTTTTTTTTTTCTTCATTGCAAAGAATTCTGGGGTTTTGAATTTCAATTTATTCTAAGGCAGTTTTTAAAATCTAATGGTTTTCTAAATTGCAATTGAAAAAAATAGTTTCAAAAAACCGTTTGTGCATCAAATTGTCACTTAACAACCTATCTCAATTTTGCAAGAGGAAAAAAACTTGACTTTTCACGACTGTAAGAAAAAATCAGAAATATTTGTTATTGGTTGCGAAAAATTCACTTTTTCTTCCTCTTGCAAAATAGGTAGTGTTGTTAAATAACAAAATGATTTTTCAAGGTAAGATTTAAATTTAATTGGTTGTATTGATTTTGGATAGATATTATAGATGTTGGCAATAGTCGGAGGTGGCCCGGGACGCTGAAGCGGACGTGTGGAGAAAAAAATATTTTAATAAATTTGAGAAATAAAGTAACACATTTTTAAAATTTGTTGAATACATTATTTTAGTTTCAATAAGACCAATACATAATTATATATATATATAAAAGAGGAAAGTATGTTTTTTTTTTTTTTTTTTTTTGCATGCCCACACCGTTGGACTTATGGCGTCCAAATCTGGCACGGTGATGGATTAACACAAGAGGGAGCTAACGTCGTAAAAATTATTTTAAAATTCGAATTAGGTTTTTATTGAATTAAATAATGAAAATTAAGCTATTTTTAGACATTTTTTGCCAATAACTTCTGAAATACTTACGGTATGAAAATTATTTTTAACTCGCCTTAAAGAGCAATAAATTATCTTTTAATGATACCAATTTAATTGTTGCACAAATTTTTTTCTAACTGTAATTAACGTTTCAAAATTCATTTTATATGCAAATTGTAACAATTTTTTCTATTGTTATAAAATCAAATTTATTGTTTCATCAAATCTTTTATTCACGTGTTTTTACTGCTGTTAAAGTTAAGGAAATATTGCTGTTTTTTGGTCAAGGTAGACTTCTTACTTCCGCTGTTATTTCATAGCTTTTAACATGCACTGAAACATCCAATGCCGTTAGTTTAGTTACTACACGATGTTTCATTGAAATTTCACAAACTGTTAAATAATCCTAATCAGTGTGAAGCGAAGCATAGATGTCTGATGATGATGATGATAAGTATATGATTATCTAATTTATAAAACATTTTATTTAGAAGTTTCGCAGTAACCAAGTTATACAGTATAAGTAGATTTGTTCATTGTAAAGCTGTATTAGTTATTGAACTATATATTGCTTAAAATAAATGTTCTTTTTCGAATTTTCATTGAAACCATACTGTTATAGGGTGATAAAAAGGCTATATTTGAAAGTTGTAATTCAACAAGAAAGGATTCAAAGAAGATTTACGTTTGTTGGAGAAAGTTAGTGATAATATTTGTAGAAAAAAGGTAAAAACAAAACAAAAAAACCCAGGTGGCCAGTATGTGAAAAAATACGGATCCTGAGCAACGTCGGGTTTTCAGCTAGTCTTAAATAAAGGCTAGTTAAGCCTTTAAAAGCTTAAATAAAGGCTTAATAAAGTAGCTAAAGGCTAAAAATTCTCAACATAATAGAATTAAGTCAGATTTACAGGTAAAACATGCACATTTCTAAGTAATAGTTTATTTGACATTTAGAGTATAGACTTTATAGAATTTAAAAAATAGGTTGGTTGGGGGGGGGGGACGCTATTGTTGCTTTGCCTGGTTGGTAAAGTTACTGCGGGCCACTTCTGTCAATAGTGTCACTGTTTTTTGTTTCGGAATTTACATAGTAATTCACATAAGGGCAATGCATATTGATGTTTCTAGAATTTTTCATATAAATTTTCAAATGTATTTTACTTTCTTTTAAAGAAATTCCATGATTAATATCTTTGCAGATTCCTTCTTCTGGCTTACCTAAAGCCACTGCATCTAGAACACTCAGTACAGAACCCAAACAGGTAGCTGTTTTTCTTTTTGATATGGACCATATTTTTGTTCTATCCTTCCAAAAAAATTTTTGAAGCAGAAAAATGTTTTGTGTAGCAATGATGGTGCAAAGCTTGTGAATTTGGTAACATTGAATTATCATGTTCTCTGTGGTATAAATTTATTCAGCGCATGAGATAAATTTTGATTGCTTAGACAAATAAATCAATAAGCCTGCGAATAAGGTGAAATATATTCTCTTTTCATATATACTAGATATCAATTTACTGTGTTCCAGGGTCATGTCTCTAAGCCGGGTTGCAAAAACTCCCAAGATGTCCTTCAGATTTTACAAAATATAATTATCAGTAAAAATAGCTTTAAATAATGTTGTTTTAAAAGATTTTTTTAAGTAACTAATTTTAAATTAATTCTCCTATTAGTTATCATGAAATAATCCAGCGGTTTCTTATTTATTTACTATTATGGCAGCATTTCTCTATTGGAAATGGTGTGATGAACCCCCCCCCCCCCCCCCCCCAAAAAATTTTTATTGGGGGGGGAAAAAAAAAATTTTTTTTTTTTTGTTAAAAAAAATTTTTTTTTTTATCGGGGGGGGGGGGGGGAAGGCATATAATGAGTGGTTGAAAATAGGGTAAATAATACATAAATATTTTTTTAACTAATATCTTTACTAGGGTAATATCAAGATACTTATATTTCTATGAATTATTGTAAAAAAATTATAATCTTATTAATATTTATCTATAAACCTAGAATGTTTATTTTCTCCATCAGAATTAACTTTACTTGTTAAATCATGGGAGATCTAAAGGCATTGTTGTATTACACATATTTGTAAGAACTTTCCTTGTGTCTTGAGAGGATATGAAGAAAAGGCTAAGAATGACAAACCAGTGTATTGAAAATATCCAGTCAGGAAGCATAGAGAAGCCCCTACATTTTCTAATTATCCGAAAAAGAACTGTCTGAGCTGTTTCTGAAAATTGTGAAATATTGCTGAGAAAGGGGTGGTCATGAGAATAATAATACAAAGGCAGGATTTCCTTTAAGTTATGAAATGATAATTAAATTTTGAAAATTTTTAATTGGGTTCCTTTTCTTTCAATATTTCAAACAGTTCATAAAAATTTGGTATTAAGTTAATTAAACAATTTAAGTAAGCATTTTTTACACAGTATGATTCTTTTCATCTGTCACTTTTGCATTAATGCCCCAAGAATTATTTTAATTCAAATATCAATTTGTTTGTTTTTGTATCTCTTTTGAAAAGAATCAAATTTTAATGATGTTGTGTTATTTTATAACCTAGCATCAAGAAATTTTTTAAAATCATCTAAATATATATTGCAGGCCATTCCTAAGAAAAATAATGCTGTTAAGAGTATTCCTAAATTTTCCAAAAATGTAGCATCTCAACAGAAAGGTGAGTGAATCCTGGCATATTGTATAGTTAAGTACCTTCTTCAATTTACTTCAGAATGAGCGTTTACATAGTATTGAAAGAATAGTTATAATTTTCAGAGTTGTTCTTGAACTGCATAAAATTTTTAACCAAGAAAAGTTTCTGCTATCCTATTGTGTAAATTTTAATGTCTGAACAGATATATAAAATTTTAATGTTTTATTTCAGAATCATTAATTTCAGCTTACAAAAATTTATATAGATTATATCAGCGTCAGTATTTCCATGGTTGCAATGTCACATGCAAACTTTTTTGTTGCATAAATTCATTACTGAATTTATAATAGTCAAAGTTTATTTCTGTTCAATTATAAACAAATTTAAAGTTATAAAAAAGTGTTTAACGATGAAGAGACTCCAATGAAAATTAGTTTTTAATGTATTTGTCTACTAGTAAGCAATAGATATCTCTGCAAAGTCATTAAAAATTAAGGTAAATTGCTGAAAAAATTCTTATTCTGTTATGGTTAATAATTTACCTTTAAATCTTTTATTTTGAGGTGTATGGATATTCACAAAGGAAAGTGTTTAAAATTTGAATTCTTTTAGTGATTTTGTTCCCAATTCTCATTTTAAATCTCTGTCTTCCCCCACCTTCTGTTGTTCATGGATGAGATTTTTCCACTTTTTTTATTTTCTTGAAATGTAAAATTTCTGCTTTTTCGCAGAAAATTCCGCTTTTTCTTTTTTCCCGAAAAAATACGTTTTCCCCCCTTTTATTCTTACAATGATCTTGGAATCCGTGTTCTTAAAAAATTAAGAGATATCCACGCCTCCTTTTGCAAGATATGCTAAGAAAATGACCTTTGTGATTGAATTTTTTTTTTAAATTCAAAATAATCTGCATTTTAACATGAAAAATTTGTTGAAAATCAAGTAGAATGTAACTAATTGCTTACTGTCATAAATTTTAAAAAAATTTCATTTACATTCAAAATCTTATTATTAAAAGTATGTTTTTTTTTCATTTTTTACTATTATTCTAGCTACAAATTAGTTGACTAAATAACAGTTGTAAGTATAATTAGTATTTCATCGTTAATTTGGTATTCTTTTTTGTCATATGTAATTTTTAAGTGTCCTTTATTTTTTTTGATTTGCTGATTTTAGCCCTGCATGTAATTAAACAATTACCCACTCACAAGAATATATATATATATAATAATTTATCGCGGTTAAATGCTTAAGTTACTTAAAACGTATTTCACGCGTAAAATTTTCAGATTGCTATTTTCAGCTTTTTTGGGTTTTTTCCAATCTCATCCCTGATTGTTAAGTGTACACAAGCTGTATTTTGAATTTATTATCCTTGTGTAGAAGATAATAAAATTAGAATTTTTTACAAGTAGAAAAAAAAATTAAATTATTTTTCTTACTAAGTCTGCTTTTCTTATTTTAAATTGCTACTAGCCGCTCTCGCCACCCTCCAGGCGGGTTCACGGCCAGCACCCACTTTGTTCAGCATTGCCCCTGCCACCTCGCTGCTTCGAGGCTCTCAGTCACTACTTTTTTTCAGTTTTAAAGATCAATGGAACAGGCTATAAAACTATAGTAGATTTCATATTCTTTGTAGACAACAGATTCCTTTAAAATTGTAAAATCTTTCAATAAACCTCATCTAGTTGTAACGTTTAGTATAACTTCTTACGAATTTCAGCATGAAAGTTTTCAGGTCCATAATTACAGAATGATATTGCCCTAAATATACAGTTTCCATCACCTACAGTAGGTATTTTGCAATATTTTTGACACGCCATTTTGTTGGAACTGTAGGGATTAATAATGAAAACAAAAATTCATTTCAAAATTAAAATGTTTATTCCAAAAAACAACTTCATTCTCTCATTTAACAACTCTGCATTCCATAAAAGTTTTTTAGCAACAACTAATTTTCTTGTTACCAATTTAACAAAAATAAATTTAGAATAAAAACAAAATCATTTGCTATTGATTTTAAATTAAATATTAACTAAAGCAAAGATAATATTTATAGAGATGTCTTAAGAAAATCGCCTGCCATTAAAACTATATTAAATTGCAATGAAATGCAACACAACTGCATAAAAATGAAAAATACTGTTTTAAACTTACGAAAATAAAGCAGAGCATTTTGATTGTTATTTGAAAGAAGTGACGTGATAAATTGGAGAAATTGCTCCAGTTTTTGAGGCTCAGCAATTCCTTATTTTGCAATAAAATCTCTGTTAATATATTTAATTTATTTTGCAATATCTCTCAAAAATTAAGGGTGCTCAGGGGCAGAAGACAACCAACGACGTATCTAGATGTCATAATCTTGAATATAAAATAAAAATTGTTGAAATCTGTCTGGTAGTTGTGGCTTGCGAACTGTCTGAAGGTTTTTTCCCCATAGGGAGATTGTATGGTGAAGATAAGTTTCTTCGATTTCATTCGAAAATGGGGGGTGGGGATGGGCAGGCACCTTTGATGACATATCTAGACGTCATAAGCTTTCATATAAAAAAAAAAAAAATGTCAAAATCGGTGGGTTGTGGAGGCTGGTGAACTCGGTGAATGTTTTTTTACCAAATTATTTTAAATATATAGATTGCATGTGGAAGCCTTCATTATTCTAAGAAATATTTAAGTGAAATATTTTGTTGTGTAACTTAATTCAGTGTTGTGGGATATTTTAAACTGGACTGTTATCAATAAACTTGGTAATTTTTTTTGTATTTCTGTAAGCGTTCATATAATTTTTTTTTTGTTTCACTCTCAATGAGAAACCTCAAAAAAGATTCATAACTATATGTCTTATTCTTGTTATAACATGAATAATCTTATTGAAATATTTTAAATCCCAGATGATTAATATAGGAGTGTCTTTTTTCTAATTTACCCTTTAAAGGTACCATCTCTGAGAAAACTAGCAGAACTGAATCTAAAGTGCCAACTAAGCCTGAGAGTGATTACCTGACAAATAAGCCTAATAAAGCTACGTTTGAATGTGAGCTCAGCCAGATTGAGCCGGTCAAAGAGCAAAGAAAATCTTTCGCTCCTCCAGGATTCACATTCAAACCTCCTGTAGAGCTCAATAGTTCCTTGTTCTTAGAGGATGGGCCTTCAGCAATTTTCCTGAGGATGAAAAGTCAATTTCTGAGAACGTAAGTTTCATTATTAAAAAAAAAAAATTAGGGATGTTTTCGCTCCTCAACTTGTGTATTTTCTCAGTATGTGTGTTTGTGTTTAGTATCATCATACAGTGAATTAAATCAATGTGTATTTTGGAAAAGTACCTCCTCATTTTAATGGATTTTATCCGAAATTTGATACAAATCTACAGTTCTGGTGTTAAGACCACTAACCAAGTTTTCATCTTGCTTGTTGCATTTTTGAGTAGTGCTCATATACTCGAAGAGATTTTTCCAAAAATCTCTCAGCTTGCTCTAAATTGTGGAGATTCTTCAAAATTTTGAGATCAGCTTTTTGATAGTTAGAATATTTTCTCTTGCACAAAGTAAAATATTCTGCACGGTTTCACTGATGCCTAGAAAGCATTACTGGGACATACTGAAGCAAATGCACAATGTTTTCTGATTTGAAATCGCGTGTTTTTGTAAAATAGCTAGTTCATTGTTCCATTTATAATCCTTTTTTCATTCATTTATAAATATTCAACTTGTACTATATTTTCATGTTATAAATAAATTGATTCCTATGTTAATCTTGATTTTTCGAAACTAAATTGTCGTGATTTTTATTTTATGTTTTTGAACATACATAATACACAAACCTAATTTTTTTATGTCATATCTATCATAATTAGTGTCGTCTGTGAATAAATGACCACAATTTTTCTTTAGTTCATCTGGCTTTTAAACAATTATTTCCGATGTAACCTGTTTACCTGCTATATAGTCTACCTCTGTAACAGCTGCACTCGGAGCTTCCATTAAGTCATGGTACCTTAAAATAAAAATAACCCTGACTGCCTGCTTCTATTTTACGTGATCCATAATGGAATTCAAAATAAATAAATCCTGTCCGGCTTTCACCACTATGCCCCGAGTAATAAAATGGAAAATCATGCTCAATCTTTCCCTATTCTGGGCTTTTCAAAATACTAAAATAACTGCGCAAACACAATATTAAGAAACTTACTCCAATTTTATTATTTTCACAGCTGAATTCTATAAATTTAAATCCTTAACACAAACTGAAACAATTATTGTTCCCAAACTCTGTGCATAAAATTTTAGCTAATATAAACAGGAGCATGTGATACTAGTGTTTCTCTTATCGTATTCACTCCCTGGCATAACCAATAAAATAAGATATTGTGTAAGGAATATTGCAAATTTAGATTTAATTACTAAGTTTTCAAAATAAAAATTTTATATGGTTAATAATATATTATTTTATATTTTCTAGATATTTGCATTTTTATCTGCATGTTGATTAAAACTTTGTTTCAATATCTTTTTGTCTTTTTCCCATTTTGAAATCTGTGTTTGAGCTTAATAAACATATTTTTCTCTGAATTTTTCTATTTATTGAGAATTTAAAAAAAAAAATTATTTATTACCTACAGTTCTACACCTAAACAAAGTCCTTCAAGTCAAAAATCCAGTTCTGAAGCCGAAGACAGCAAATGTCTTGAGAACGGAGATACAAAATCTGCAAAGGATGAGGAAAAGATTGAAGATGCTCAGTGCTCCAAGAATGCAGATACCAAATTGGGGTCTCCACATAAATATGATCTTGAAGCTGTTTTAAGTTCTTCACTAGAATCGGTTTATTTAAATGATGTGAAAGCTATTGACTGTAAGCAATTCCTTAAATTTGAATTCCCAGAAGTTGTTTCAACACAAAATCGAGAAGAGGTGCTTTTGTCATCTAAAATAACACATCCTGAACTTTCTCTGGCTACCAAGATGGAGCCTGCAGGAGCAATAAATCCACCTATTCTGCCTGATTCAGTTGAGATTGACAAAACTGAGATTAATTCCGCTGATACTCGACCTGCAGATGATAACAAAATTACTATACCTCTTCCTGAAGCTGATTCTGCTCTTTCTGAAGTAATACCTGATCCAACATACATTGTGAAACCTATTGATTACAAACAATCCCTTAAATTTGAATTCCCAGAAGTTGTTTCAACACAAAATCGGGAAGAGGTGCTTTTGTCATCTAATATAATGTATCCTGAACATTCTCTGGCTGGAGGGCCTATTCCTGGTGGAGCAATTAATCCACCTATTCCGGCTGATTCAGTGGAGGTGGACAAAACTGAGATTAATTCTACTGGTCCTGAAGATGACAGCAAAATTACTGTACCTTTTCCCGAAGTTGATTCTGAAGTAATACCTGATCCAACATACACTGAGTCAGATGAAAATACAGAAAGGAACCGAAGTGTGCCAAATGGTTTTCTCCAAAAGCTAGAAAATGGCCTTCATAAAAGTAAGTGACTTTGTGTTAATTATTTAATCTGCCCTCTTATGATAAATTCAATGTTTTAAAAATTAAATATTGCAGGGTGCCAGAAAAAAGTATTTAATCAACATTTCTGTTTGATCTTATTTCTTTCAGTAAGTTTTGATTGAATTTGCATAAAAATGATACTTTAAAACTGTGTCTTTTAACTTTTTATGCTTCTGCTTTTCTTTTTTGACTTTAAAAAAATTCAGTGCCCTGGTTTTATTAAAAAAGGCATCAAGACCCGTAAGTGTATATGCACATAAAAAGCATAAATTGAAACATTAATTATTGATATATAAAAGGATAAATTTAGAACAGTTATTTATTTAAGTGAAATGTGTTAAATTTTGATAATTTTCTTAATTTATGCATATATAGGCATTGAAACATTTGACAAAACCACTAGCTGGTGACTTTTCATGATTCCATGTAGAGTTACAGCCCCTTTTTTAAGAAGCCTATTTCTGAAACTCTTTGACCATTACAGTATAGTTTTTAGGATATGCTTTACTGATTTTAATTTGCACATGATTCAATACCAAATTATATATAGTAGTTGAAATCATTAATGAAAAAAAATGTTAGCTGTCATAGAGTATACACTTAAAATTCTTTTCAGCTTTTTTATTTAAAATTGGTCAAAGTTGTATTTAGGCAAAATACAAATTTCCACTGTATTAAAAATGCCAAATATTAATTATTGCCATCATTGAAAGCTTAATGAAAATATATATTGTTTTTATTATCCCTCTTTTGTTTTATTCTTATGAAAAAGGAATCCTGCATAAATGATGGTGAGAAACATGACTGGTTTTTCTGCAACTCAAATTCTCCCTTTATTTTCATCAAAATTTAGGTGAAAGTACATAGCATTAAGAGCTAAATTTGAAAAACACTTAAAATTCAGAAAAATCCTTTAAATACTTCATAATTTTTCCTTTTTCAAGAAATTGTATCAAAAATTTCTTTAGGAAATCATTCATCAGGCAATGTGATTGCTAATAAGTACTTTCTTGAATCACAAACTTGACCCTGACTGATCATGTTTTTATGAAATGCAAAACATCGTCCCTACAGATAAATAAAAATAAAATTTTACAAGAGCAGTTGTATATTGCATCTGTGAATTGAATATAATAAGAATTGTATTTTTTTTTTGTGTGTGTGTACTTTAGATTCCAAAGAATCCTTATAAAATTAAAAATATTATATTAATCAATACATTTTCTTTTTTAGTTCCAGAAAGAAAAATTCGGAACTTCAAACGAAGCGAGAAGCCTGGACTTTCGAGCATCAATGAAAGTTTAGAAAATACTCCCAAATCAGCCCTGAAAAAGAAAGTTGTGGATAGTGTTTTCACTCCGCGGCGCTCCTTAAGACTGGCTAAGCTTTCTGGAAATTTTAGTTCCTTGGAAAACCTGCTAGATACTCCCAAACAGAAAGAAAATAAAGGTATGCATCACAAAAAAATTAACAGTAAATTTTGCATTGTTATTAATTTTCTCATTATACTTCTGACTGTAACTCGTATAATATGAGAATAATTTTTATATTCTATTTAGATAAAGTGGGTTTAAAAGGCGACTTCACACCTCGGCGCTCCTTACGGCTTTCGAAATTTTCTACAGAATTCAGCTCGGCTGAAAATTTGTTTGATGTAAGAAGGCCTACACTCTATGGAACACCAGAAGAAGGTAAACTGGATGGAAAGAAAATCTAGATAATTTTTATTGTGCATGCTATTAATTATTTTTTTTTATAAACAAAGTAAGTCACCAAGGACAGGCTGTTTAAATAGAATTCTGTCTATTCTAGAATCTTGTATTATCTCTCTCTCCTCTCTTGTCATGGTTTGGTTGGATTGAAATTTGTTTGACTTGCATATTTTAACCCTCTGCACTTGGATACTGAGCCTTACTCGCCATCAATAAAGTGCATCATTGTGACATTTGTAATAAATTTTTCGAAAATAAGAAATGTTGAGAGAGCTACAAGCCAACAAAATAGAAATGCAATTTATCTGCTGTTAATTTAAAAAGTAACTTCAGATTGCAAAAACTTACATTCGTTGGTTCCCCTGGTCACTTCAATTATCTGCTTGACATTTAGGTTGCAAAGATAGTAAATAAATAACCTACATTATTTATGATGGGGGGGGGGGAGGAAGAGTTACTAAATTGTTGTTGGTTTTCAAAGAAAGAGTAATACATTTCCATTAGCTTTTGCTAATAATGATTTACTTAGTTATATGTAGAAGGATTTTTTACTATTTCACAAATGGGCTGTAAAGAATATTAGATATTTAAATATTGTATATTTGTGTATTGCAAACATATTCCATTGCTATTGAAGATTATTAATTGTTAATTTCCATGTGAAATACTAAACATTTAATGTTTTGATTTTAAATAGAAAAGAATATAAAGTCACAAAAGTGCTTTTGCAGCTTTGTTATTATTTAATTTTTTTTTATCTTTTACAAAATTTCAAACTGTGTGTGAAAAATTAAGGTTATATCTGTTTTTTATGTGATCCTTCAAATGAAAATTTATTAAAACATCATTTAATGTTTAAATGTGGAATGAGTGATTACTGAATAGGGAGCATTCAATAATAGTGTGAAGTTTCAATCCATGTGCTAATATCGGTGATTCTAAACTATTGCTCACAGCTTCACACTGGGTAAAAATAATAATAATAATTCTGATGGTAAATGCTTTTGCTAGATTTTTCAGTATAGTAAGTAAAAATAACCAAGAAAATCATATCAATAAATATTCAAAGGAAATTTACTCAATGATTGTAATTTAAAATTCTCTTTGTTTTATCTTGAACTGATTTGAACGTCAACAAATTTTTGCATAACTAGCAGCCACTAAAAATTTTTTAGTTGGCAAGAGAAACAAAATGGCAGTAATTTGTACAATTAAAATAAGTGTTATATTTGTGAGAATGTTTGGAATTCATCACATATATCGTTTATTTAACTTACTGATGATAGGCCGTCACCGTCAAAGATTTTTTTCTCCTGATATAAACTGAACATTTCCTTTGCTTCATATAGAATATGTTATGAGGAAGTTTTTTCGTTTGTTAAAACTGATTATTCAAGGTAAAAAAAATATTTTTGGTAAGAGGATTAATAAATATTGAGAAATGCAAAATTTTCAGTTTTATGGAACAGAAATTAAATAATTTGAAAGAAGAAATAGTTGACATTTTCAAAATGAAATAATTTAGGTGTATTTTGAATGCTTGAGTTCTGAAGTTCATAAACTTTCAAAGTTTTCTGTTGTGACGTGTTTTAATTACACAACTGATATTGGAATTCTAGAACATAAAAATAGTATGACTTATTTTCAATGCTGTGATAAGTTTTATTTTACTTTTTAGATAAAGCTGTGCCAAAACTTAAATCCAGAGTGACGTATGATTTTGACAGATTATCTGCAGAAACAGAAGTAAGTAGTTTCGTTGATATAATGCTATTGATGCATGTTACTTTACTGCGATGTTTGTTTTCTTGAAAAATTACAAACTTACTAATTTTATTTAAAATACTTTAATTTTATTTTTTTAATTCATGTTTTAGAAGGCTTTGGAAATTTTTTGTTGTGTCTGGTTTTATTATTTATTTTTATATCTTTCTTAGATTTGCTAAATTTTATGATTCAATTTTTTAAAGTTTTAGAAATAAAACTTATTTTGACAAATTGTAACTAACTGTTTTGTGTGGCATCATCAGTACTAATACATTTCCAGATAAATAAATATAAAATGAAGTTAGTCATATTTAGCTATTACTTGATTACGCTATCATTTGACTTGTGAGAATTTTCTGTTCATGTACATAACTTTCTTTTTGTAGGAAGAGACTCGTCCCCACACTACTCGTGCAGGAAAGATTAGTCTCTTATATACTCCCCCAAACAATTCAAGACCTTCCATCATGAGACATTCAATTAAAGGAGATCTGATGTCTTTTTCTCCAAATGTATAGTTTATATTGCCAGTGCCTAATATTAATGTGCATAGTTTTCTCTTCAAATAAGGAATATTTTTTTTCCTGTGTTGTATAGTTTTTATTTAAAAATTGTAGTTTTTATATCGCTTTAAACTGTGTTTATAAAAGTATTTAATAAAAAAAAACCCTTCACATTGTTTATTAGTGTGAATTTATTTATTATAATAACATCTACAAAAGGTTCATGCTTCTTATTATAGATATACTCAAATTGTATGCATTAAGCCAGGATCAGACACATGAGTATCCAATATTAGTAAATGATATTGTGAGGTAAGTGTTTGGTGTAGTTTTACAAATAGTGTATGCACACATTAAATTTGACTGTCAAAAACAATAAATTTAACTTGATATCAAAATTATTACTGATATTAACTTGATATCAAAATTATTACTGATGTGTTTGAATACCGCTTATTTTTTTCTCTTTGCCTATTTTCTATTGACTCAAAAGTATGATTTGAATTGCTGAAAATCAGATTCTGAAATAGATTCTGAATTCCTTGTTTTAAGTTTTGCTCGGTTAAAAATTGGCTTCCTGTTTAGTTTAGAGCTCTAGAATGAACTCTAAATATACTTTAAGTGAACCATGCATTTCTCTGTTATCTTGCACACTTAGAATTTGAGCTGTTTTGTTTCAGTTTGGTCACTAAATTTATATGTATAAAATTGAAAATTTTCCATATAGTTTTTACACTGCAGAAGTCCAAATTGCAGAATATATTTTTTTCAATTTCTGCTCATAAATACTTTGAAGCACGAGGAAGGTTTCTTGGTGATTATTAAAATAGTTAATTTTTTATTAATTAAAAACTATATTTCCCTATATATAAAAAAATATTATTTTATCTTTAGTGTTGCCATTCCTATTGAATGGAAATATTATAGATTTTTTAAGTCATTTTATTTGTCTGAGTGTGCACTCGCATTGTATATTAAACTTTGTATAATTTTTTTTTTTTAAATTTTAATAACTTGTGGAGAAAAATTAGTTTTGGGCAATTTTTAAAAATCGTTTGGTACAGTGAAGAAGCTACAAGATTTAACCATTGTTTGGCGCAATGAATATTCACATTTAAATTAAAAATGCAACTGCTGATAATAAGAGGACTTTTGTTAGCGTGTGTATTAGCATGCTAATACACAACCTAGTATTGAAAATTGGATTTGCTGTAATTATGCTCAGAAGTTTAGATCCAGCCAAATTTTGATACGGAACATGCATCATCATTAAATAATTCCACTCACATGTCATTTTTGCCACGATGACAATTGTTTGGGTCTGCTCCACATTATTTGGATTTGGCCTTTGTAGAAGAATTGGCCCCTGTGGAAGAAATGCTGAAGATGGTAGCCTATCATTTGGTTAAATCATGCTGCCTACATTATGAGAGCAGTATGGGATAGGTCTGTTCTTGTTTTATTTTTACAATTCAATATAACTATCTGAACATTTATATTTAAAAGATATAAATTTGTGGGAAAAACCTCACTGTTTAGCTTCTCTTAGAGAGCAACTGAAATTCAGCTTGCTACAATGCCAATGTCTCTTTGAATCTTAATGGTAATTTTATATAAGCTGCCTTATACATCTTATTTCAACATTATGAAAGAAAAATTATGGTTTGCATATGCGCAATTAATAATAATTTACTACAAATGCTAATTTTCCTCGACTATTCAAAGTACTTACTTTGAGTTTTAATATAATTGGGGGTATTTGTTCTGGAATTTTTACTTTCTCAAATCTGGAATATAAAGACTTTTTCAGAGGTTTTCTATCATCTCAAATTGTGTGTTAGAAAAATATATCATTGAGATATTGAAAAATTTTAAAACTTTTAGGTTATATCAAGTTCGATGAAATGGCCAAACTTCTTGTCTGAAAAAACCCAGTTGTCTTTAAAAATAGGCAAGTGTGCATCACATCAACATTCTGAATCATTCAAAATTATGTTGGAGTGCAGATTTTACACTACGCTAGTTTTCAGGATTTTTGAAACAGAGTTGCAGTCACCCCTGTAAAACTGCGTGTTGTAAGCAAAAAAAAAAAAAGACTTCATATTTTCCTGAATATAACTATTTTTATGAAAATTGCACGCAGCAAACAAATTTGATCATTGCCGATAATTATCAGCTTTCTGTGGAATGGTGTGAGCCTAAATATTTTTCTTCATCTATTTCCAGTCGATTCCCCTAAATTACAATCATAACTGTAAAATGTGGGTTCAAGCATATTCTTTACATGGTCAAAGTTCAAGGAGCCTTGTCCAGCCTTTCTGGGGAAATATGAGGAAAAAAAAATGGGTAAATCCGAAAATATCCAGATACTTTTGATTATATAGTGTATATTGAGAAAATTTTATCTAAAAAAGTCACTTTGTCAAGATAAATTAGAAATGAACTCCCCTATTCCCCCCCCCGGAAAAATTTTTATATGAAATATTCGCTTTTTACTATCTCGAATCGGAATTGAAGATGACAAATTAATCAAATATTGTGCCAAAAAATTAAATTGTTAACGGGTTTGGAAATTAGTGCAATGCATTATGACAGAAATAGATTTAAAAGATTTCTTCTCAAATAATGAATTTTGTCAGGTTGATTTGTGACACTAACCAGAGCTCCTCATTTAAAAAACATTATGATGATAAATTAAAACAATTAACTCTATCAAAAGAAATGTCAAAAATTTCATTCAAAAAATAAATTCTTAACTGCTAAAATTTAAAATGAGAGTAAAACCCTGTTAAAAAATTAGTGAATAAAAAAAATAAGCAAAACAAAAATGTTCATCATTGTAAAAAAAAAAAAAAAGTGAAAGAGCAGTGAAAATGTTTTGAATTTTAAAGTAATGTTAGTAAATATTAGAAATTTATACAGGATAAGCGCTGTAATCGTGGCCAATAGCTAATTTCTTATACTGTTAGACCTAGACACATATTTCCAATTCAAAAAATACTTTAAATGATGTAAAGAATTATATTTTTGATGTTGAGTCAATAAATGTAGTGCTGAAAAAATTACGAGGTCTAAAATTTTTGTGCGGGTCCCGGTCCTATTAGTCATATTTAGTAAAATATTCTTGATACACTGGCATTTTAAACAAAGTTCCGCTCTTCTGCGACTAAAACTGGCCCAGTTATGAGGCTTTGAATTTTTTAAGCGATTCAACAGTCACTTAATAGTTCCTCAAGCAAGTGCTGCAGATTGATTGGCAGATCTTCCTCGAGGTGGTAAGAGGGTTCCAGGTTCGAAACCCAATTCCTCTGAAGATCCGCCGTGTATGTGGGCCTACTGCATGCTGAGTCACACATATTGGGTCAAACATTCTCCCGCTGGTGTGGTGCGAAATTTTGGAGTGGGGAGGTACCAGCTCAAGTGTCGACCTTTAGCGGTTCAAAATTACTAGGTCCGTCCCAAAATAGTCCTCGTGTTCTATCAAAATGGGACGTCACTATAACTAAACTCGAGGCGACCTTTGAAATGATATAAAATTGTCTAAAATAGTGATATTCATAGCTTCATAATCTGATCAATTTTAATAGCTGAAGAATGGAAGTTTTTTGTTTAAAATGTCAAAAATATTTTACTATGTATGATTAATGGGACCGCAGGACTGTTTTGAAATTTTTCAATAGCACGTTTATGGACTCAAACAACGTGAAATATAACTCTACGTCTCTCAAAGCACTTTTCCAATCTGAAGTGTTTATATACGCATCTCTAACGGTTTAGAAATGAGCTTCTGGACCATGATGAGAGAGGACACCTGGTATATAGATAGACATTATATCAATTTGTTGAAAGTGCAGAAACATATTCGGTGAAGAAGCCAGTGTAATTAGAACGATCATTTTCTGGACTTAAAAATCGTCTTCGTCTATTTTCAGAAATTAATGGAGAAAAGTTTTGCGCGTAAAAAAGGGTTGCAAAATCCTCGAAATGGTGCTTAATGTTTTTTGTCATCACCCAAAGTGTAACTGTGCAACCATACATTGATTTCTACTCTGAAGCATCAACGAACTCATACAGTCTGATTAAATAAATTAAGAGTGGAAACAGTATTCATGTCTTTTTCTTTGTACAAATTTGTGATTTATTAATCCCTAATTGTTAAGCACAATTTCTTTTAAATACTCTGTCGCATTAAGATAACTGTCTCTGACTTTGCGTTAAATAACGCTGAAAATGCCTTATGTGCTGTTGAACGTCTTCTGTAGCCCTGAGTCTCGGGAGAGGAGAAAATTGCTTCCTGACTTAGTGGTTCTTCGTCAACTTCGGGACAGCTACAAAGAAGTTCTCACGTTAATATACAAATGTTGTATATTCACAGATATACACAAATCCACACAGGGTAATTCAAAAGGCTTTAGACAAACTTGAACGGTAGGTAAGGCATGCAGAAACAACTCATTCTTGCAATGGAACATGAGGTAGCAAACTCAAAGGGCGATCGCTACGAGGGGTTCTTTGCTAGTGAATTCAGTAAAAGAAAAGGATACACCAGATAAAGTACGCAGCACTTGTTTAATGGAATACAAATTCACAATAACGTAACATCAGAGTCATATGCTGTATTACAGATCCAATGGAAACGACAAACCTTTGAGTGCTTAAAGTAAGTGTTCAAAGGACTTGCATATCACTTCTATGCTTATGCTTCCCATGTAACTGTGTTGTTCTACATGTTGTTAATTCGTTTTTCATTAAACCCGTGTATCCTTTTCTTTTACTTAATTCACTGACAAAAATCCTCCTGTAGTGCCTTTCCTTTTGCGTTTTATATCCCACATTCTGTTGTTTCTGTATGCCATACCTACCTTTTAAGTTCTAACGACTTTTGAATCACCCTGTATTATTATAAATTTTATGTTAATTCGTAATCACGTTTTCTTGTCTGAAAAATTTGGTGAAATAGAAAATCATTCATATTGACTCGTGCCCAAAAGTTGAGCAAACTGCATTTTCTAATGTTTTCACACTCCCTCCAAGGGTTGTGAGGGAGTGCGAAAACATTAACGAAACGTGCTTCTGCGAAATTATTCATTATCGCTAAATAAAAATAATCAAAATTAATTTGATGCAAGAATGGTATTAAAAGCAAAATAAAAATTTAAATAAACATCTTTTGATTACCACTTTTTAATGCTCTATTGACGAGTTTTATACTCCAAGCATATAGGTGATTCGAAAAGGTTCCGATCAATTTTAAGGGCATGTCAAGTATATCAAAACAAATCAGTTTTATGTCGGAAGACATCGACAAGCTCGTCACGTGTAGGCACTATAGATGACGGTATTCGGCCTGGGCAAGACGTAGCGAAAGTACGATGATGTTGAACAATAATCCCGAGATACAGGACATGCACTTTGTGCATTAGGTAGCTAATGGAAAGGAGTGAATACTGGTGTGTTTGGCTCGTGCAAGATTTTCTAACTGACGCGTGCCCTGAAGTGGTGTAGTCACTAAATAAACAGCCCCAGAACGCTCCAACTTGGGTGACAAAAAACGAGCTGTCTTAAGGACATTTTCACAATTTTTTCTTATTTGTTTCTCTCGGGGAAAAAAAAAAAATAAGCAGCCCCGGAACTCCGCTCGGTGCGTGTGGCACCAAAGTGTGGGGAGTGGTTAGCGGCAGGACCGGATTTATACGTTTCTACGCCCTAGGTCGAAGCATATTCTGCGCCCCCTCCCAAAAAAGGGAATACATAATTTTCAATTTAGTATGCAGTAGTTTATTTTTCATGCACTCAATGCAATCATTATAATCTTCGAAACACATTAAATTTTTTATTACACTACTTATAAAATAACATAATATTAACACCTACAAAAATACTCCATCGGATTTCTTGACATATTCTGTAATGCCTACTAGAACTTCTTCGTTCGCTCTTTTATCCATGAATCGGTGTGAAGGGTTATTGAAGTGAGGACATCTTATTAAATCTGTTTCAATGCAAAGAAGTGCAAGGGTCCACAGTACGCAAAAAATTGTATCGCTCAATATACTTAATATAACGAATGTAAATTTGAAAAACACCACTTTATATGGCTTTTTCAAAATAATACTGAAAAGCTTGTAAATATTTGGTTGTTATTTCTTCCGTATATGCACCTCCTGACAGCTACGGCCTAGGTTGGCCCTATGGGAAATCTGGCCCTGGGTGGCGGCAAAACTGGAACATGAAGGGGGAAAAAATGGTTCAACGGAATGGAGAGCCCCGGAAAAACGGCAAATAATTTACCTTTCGTATTAGTGCCCTTCCTCTAATCCTGAATAACATCATTAAGACCAGTGCCGCTGGGGCCTTTTCTGACTCTGCCAGTAAGTGTAGCTGATGACGATATAAGTTTTTCTAAACTAAAACTTATCAAAACGTTTATGATGCACTATGTTCCAGGAGCGACTGGTGGCTTAAAAACCATTCCTAACTAAGACGATGAATATACCAGTATATGAATTAGATTTTCCGAGAGGTATAACGGGTGTGATAGCAGAGAACTGGTTTCGTGGTCGTATTATTACGGAATAAAAAATTTGGTATCACCAAAGTCCCGCATAGACTTTCATATGCTTGGCTTCAAAGCATTGCCTTGCTTCTCTACAAATCAAATTAAATTAAACTGCGCAAGAATTTATCTCAGATTTCATTAGTGTTAACATAGATAAAAAATTTATATGATTCTCTATGAGTTTTACTTTTAAAATGAATCTCCATTTAAATAAGCAAAATGAGGAAAAAAGAACTATTCTTGGTTTTAGAATGACACAGTAAAACGTATTCATGCTGTGTACTATAAAACATCCAATGAGTGTGTAAACAGATGAGCACTTGTTTCATCTTCAGGGATTTTTTTCCCCTCTAGATTTACCAAGATGTTTCAAATGTATTCAAACCCCGGTATAACGAACCTGGGATATAACGATCTCTCAGTTATAACGAACTTTTCAAATGGTCCCGACCGAACTTCTATGCTGCTAATGCATTTTCAAATGCTTGTAACGATCTTCAGAAGGAAGGAATTCGAATTAAGTTAATTGAATTTCCACTTTTCAAGCTTTGTTTCAGCTATTTAATGAAAAATCGCTGCTTATTTTCATATTTCAGAGAAATAAATGTAAGTGCAATCAATTTAATTTTTTACTAATTGTATTTGAGTGCGATTAATTTGTTCAAGACAGAAATGCATTTAAGGTTTATGGGAAACCTTGGATAACCAATTTTTGAAAAATCGGATATAGCGGACTTCTGCATCGGTCCATGGAGGGTTCGACATAACGGGATTCGACTGTATTTTGGGTTGCTATACAAATAGTTTTGCAGTCTTACCCAGCACAGTCGAAGTACTTCCAATTTCTCTCGAAATTTTCAGCGTCGATGGCACTTTCTGGTGGCTTTCTCCCCGCCGTTTCTGGCAAGCAACTGGCACACAAAGCAGCTAGTGCCATTGCTGCAGAGAAGACAAGGAATGGTCCATAATCACCATATTTATACTACAAAAACAGAAATTGGAATTAATTCATTAATTCCCGAGTCGCATTTTTTCCATAATATTTTTATACTAATAGGCTACTGCATACCCTGAAATTAACTGGAAAAATATTTTTTTTAAAATCCTGCCTGAAAAATTTATATTGCGAGGTCTCCCCTTTTCTCTGTTTCCCACAAGAACGGACCACCTACGAAGTCCTAAGGCATCTGGAGAGGAACGCGTAACAAGTCGTAAAAAAGGACCATAAACACGGTCCGGTGTTGCGTATAACCTCGAGGGTTTCGGAGAGACGGTGCCGGTATGGTTTGTAGACCGCACAAGTTGAGCCGTCAAAAGAAGCAATTACGTTTTGACCACTTCCAATGATGACGCTGGAAGGGAAGCGAATGTTGCGGTTGGATGATGTGTTCGACACCCGAACAAATCACTGAGATTGAATTTTTCGGCCACTCCTCTGGGGGCTAGAAGTGAGGGTTTAAGAAGTGAAGACGGAGAGAAGAGAGGGATGGAGATTGAAAAGTCAGAACCTCGACGATCGAGTTCTGGACTTTGATATTACGCGCGTTTTGACCCCGTGAAAATTTAGCCAACCCTTGGCTAGGCTAGCTCCTTTGGTGAGTTGCGGAGTCGCATCATAGCATCCCCTTGGAGGATTGCTGGAAAAGTAGCGAGCGTTTGCATACCTCGCTGACAAATACCGACCTCGGTAACTTGAATTTAGAATAACCCTTTGGTGGTTTCTTCAATTAATTGAGCGTTCTGTTTACCTCAATTTCCTCTTCGGCCATTGGAATCTACGTAACTCGCCCTGAGTTGTAATAAACTGATTGAACTCTACCAGTTCCTGAATTACCATCGATTGTATATCGATTGCATTACGAGTGACTCACCCTGATAACTGCGACGAAGTCCAGTTACGAACATTTTGACTCTCGTGATCTTATCCGGGACTTATACTAGTCTCTTGAATGTGTAAACCATGTGTAAATTTCTTTGTACATATGCCATTACTCAAGAAATTACTCCTAATTAAATCTTGATGTGCTGTATTGCTGTGTCTTGTTGATCTCTGATCAGACCCCGGTATCGCTGGGCTACGACCTTACAATATTTTATTGCCCTCCTATGCCTAGCGTCCTATTTAGACAAAGTCCTATTAATGCAAAAAAAAACTATTAAAATCTAAAACGATGTGAAATTCCAAAAAGAAAGCATATTATTTACTTATATATTTGTTAAATATGCAAGCAAATTAATAATAAATAATTGAACAAACATATTTCAAAATCTACTTTCCGAGTCTAACTTGAAAATAGAAAGGCTCCATTAACAACCGAACGCTTGATATGTGCTATTATCATCGATTGAATATAAAAGAAACGAACACTTAAAAATATTTTTTTGAAAAACAATATTTCCTGTGAGCTTAGTGTGCATTTTTAGAAGCGTCCCTAACAGTAATGGCGGTAGAGTTTTCCCGACGGGGGGAGCGATTTGCCCGACAGGGGTGTCGACTTGTTGTACGGGGGACGAGTGTAATGAAATTGGCCTCAAATTTTCGCCAGATTCTTATTTATCAACTACAGTTGAATGCCCCGTACAAAAATTTTCCCCGACGGGGCCAGGACCTCCTTGGTCCCTAAAGCGGGACATCAAGCATTAATGGGTTTAATTTATATTTGGAAAATAAAAGAATTCCTGTCGGAAGGTAAATTCCTTTCACCCAGAAATAAAAGGAAAGGAGAATTTTACCTCCTCTGCCCTATTCAGCTCTAATTTCATAAGGGATGGAGTTATGAGGATGAAACAGATTAAAGCTTTTTAATGAAGTGTCACATGCTTAGGCTAAAAAGCAATCGAAACTAGGGGTTGAAAAGCGATGTTCGATCCCTTAACTTCTAAGGGATTGCAACAATCGAAACATTTTTCACACAAGAGTTTTTCGTTACCACGAGGCGACAATTCCCCTAAATTGAAGTATTTTTCTGATTTAATAGTAAGGGAGTTATGGAGAAATGAGAATTTCAACACTCCAACATTTCCACCCCGTTTGAGCTGGATGGCCCATCTACGAACTCTGCCGACAGTTTCAACCTCCCCTCGCCGGTTCAAATCCAATCAAAATTTCTCTAGTATCGTGTTCGTACAAGGAAGACTACCCAAAATTTGTGAAGTTTTTTGTTACAAATTGGATACATTCAATAAAATTCCAGAATAAACTTGGCAAATGTTGATTTCTTTTTGAAACTTTTTTTAAATTTTAGCGCTATTTTTAGATTATACTATGAACGTTAGTTTTTATGAGCTTACACAAATCACGTTGGTAAAATCCAAAGTTCTCGATACAGCTGAATGTTGCATTCCGCATATTTGCAGCTGTTTATTAAAATTTCGATGATACGTCTTTTCATTTATACGCCGTTTTACATCAGTCCCTTGAAAGAAGTATAAACGGTGCTTTACTGTATATACATAAAAATATTTCGAAGTTAAACCAATACTTACCAAATAAACCGCATAAGGCGCTATGACTCCACCAACTGATCCTACTGTACAACACATCCCTATTCCGGCTGCCCTCAAATATATTGGGAACAATTCCGGTCCTTGAATATAAAGTGTTATGTATGCTGAACTGGTGCAGCCCTTTACTATAAAGGTTACTAGCACATGGACCGCTTTATAATCTGAAATAACAAAAGCACACTTGAGGAATTATTACGGCAATCTAGAACTATGAAAACTATTTAACTCTCTTAATCTCCTTAGCCTTCTCTCTGTATTTGCCTACATTCAGAACACATTTTTAAAGTTGGAATGCTATACCGGTAATTTACACAACTTTAATAGTTCCCCCTTAAATTTCAATAAAGGAATTTGTGTGTAAATTTTCAATGTGATTTTTTTATAGCAAAAACAAATGGTGTTTTTTAATGGGAAATTTCTTCAAATGCGTTAGACAGATGGCATGTAAATGGTATTATAGAAATCAGGGAAATTTATTTCTCAATTAAAGCCCAGTGTTGTCAGTTGGTAACAAACTAATTTTAGCCGTAAACCATACTTAAAACAAAATGGGATTTTTAAAAGTATTTTTCCCATGTTATATTCAAGGAATGAAAGTCAGAAAAACATTTTTAAATCATTTTTTTTTTAAATCGGGCTTTTAAAGGTTAAAAATTTTCACCACAATATTACTGAATCATATTTGCAGGTAAACATGCATATTTCTAAATAAAAGTTTATTTGGCATTTAAGGGGACATACGACTCTTAAACCTCGAAAAAAATGGGGGGTGGGGACTGTCAAATTCGATACATTATACCTCTGAAACAATACAATTCACAAACTCACTTTTTTTTTCTAGAGAAATATCTGTTCTTTTTCTTATATTACGCACATTTTCAAACCTTTATACTGGTATGTATTTATTTAAGAGAGTAATAAATATGGGTATAATTTTTGGAGAAAAAAAATGAGATAGTGACCTTGCGCGCATGATTACCGATAAAATATTGGTCTAAACACGCTATTTTGGGTATCTAAGTAATCCAAACAGTTTGTTTAAGAAACTGAGCCTCAATTTATTAACTTTTAAATTTAATTTCTATTTTATATACCAATTTAAAATAAAATGTTAAAATTAGTTAAAATTTCAACTTTTCTTACACCGGCCCCCCCAAAAAAATTTCTTTGGAGAAAATATGTACAAAATTGTGGTTCAATTTGTAGAATGTAGCACAATACATATTCAGTAAAAACTTTATGCAAAAATATTCAATATTTCTTGAGATATTGCGCGCGCAATATAAAAAAATGCATTTTGAGATATAGCTCTCTAAGATATGGCCATATTCAATGTTTAGGTTGAACAGATGATACATTTTCCTTCATATCTTTCGTAATTATGGGAATTTTTTAAAGCGGATTGATTTAGACAGTTTAGAAAAAACTGGGGAATAATATGTATATGTGATATTTTAATTTTTTAACTTTCCTAAATAATCTTAACGACACCTCATTTTAAATACCTCTACTTTCATCATAATAAACGCACTACAACTTTCTTTTCAAATCACGAGTTTCTGAAGGGGAAATTCCCTTTCCTGGGTACTTAAGCGTTCTGCGCATTCATTTCTGCCCTTTTTCACGCCAGCATGTAAGCTTTCAACAACAACGCGCCGCTCGGGCCTAAACTTCTGAATACTGGTCATGAAGCTACGTAAAAATTAAATACTTTACCTATGAAAAAATAACGCCTGATGCCTCAATAAAAGAAGATTTAAGCAAATATTGTCGCTTCCATGATCAAAATGGACTGCCTTTCACCTTTTTAAAGCCTGATCTTATATATATTTTTTCATAAAATCGAAAATTTTCGAGGTTTAACAGTCGTATGTCCCCTTAAAATAGAGACGTTTTAAAAAATACTTTGGTTATGGGGGGCCCCATATTGTTTGTTGCCTTGCCTGTTGATAAAATTACGTCTGGCCGCCAGTGTTTAAGTGAATTATACCCTTTTGGGCAGATGGAGCTGGTGAGGATTAAACAGATTGATAAATCAAACCTTCACTCACTTCGGAAGGGGAATGGCAAGAAGCAGGAGACGGAGGCAGTGACGAAGGCGGTGAGGAGGCAGCCCCTCCTGCCGCAGCGCGCCAGGCAGATCCAGGTTGCGAAGTGCGCCGGCACCTCCACAAGGGAGGCTAAGAAGAAGTTGACGAATTTGTTCCCTTCCAGGTACCTCGTGTTCATCTGGAGTCCGAAGTAGGGCACGGAATTGAGCATCCTACGTTGAAGGAAAGCAAAAGGTCACTGCATTTGCACGATTTATTGAAAAACGAAATCATTAACTAGTCGCGATGCCGACTTCGTTTCCTATTCACCCATTCCCATTGATGTACTAGGTGAATTCCATTGATATACTAGGTGAATTCCATTGACGTGCTAGGTGAATTCCATTGATGTGCTAGGTGAATTCCATTGATGTGCTAGGCGAATTCCATTGATGTGCTAGGCGAATTCCATTGATATACTAAGTGAATTCCATCGATGTACTAGATCAAGGGCGTCAACGTCGTGGCCCACAACGAATATCTTTGCGACCATCACAGAATGTAACAAAATTTTAAATAAAAATTACGTAGCTTAATTTTTGGAATTTCTTATTATGCGTTATTATCAATAACAGCGAAGTCCGGAATCCTGAAAGTTCAGTGAAGTTGGGATGCCTAAATTTTACAAACACTTGCCAGCCAGATTTGAAAACACTCAAAAATTGCCGTTTGACATCATTATTTCCACGTTTGGAAGCACTTATCAGTGCGAGCAATTATTTGCATTTATGAACGAAAATAAGTCTGTTGTCAGATCAACGATTATTAACTCTCCCCTGGGGGCACCACGAGTACGAAGATGAGAAGCCGCCGGATTAGTAAGCGGATTCTCGCTCCTGGTGTGGATAGAGTAATGGGGGATTGAATCCTCCCTCCAGCGATAGTACTGACCTCCTTCGGGAGGGGTCGGGCCGTGGCCGGTGATGGCTACTCGGACTCCGGCCTCAGTACTCGAGCAATTGCAGCGGCTGTCATTCAGTTTCTCGCGGATGCTACATCAGGGCGGGGTGATTATGATTATTATTATGATTATGATCAACGATTATTAACATTAACTTTAACGTTGTCCTTACCCTTTTTCAATTCCTACTATTAGTTCACACTCTCCCTATATCTTGTTCAAATTTTGCAATCGATTTTAAACTAACTTCCCGATGAGCTGGAGACTTGAGACATAGCTCAGAACTAGATGACAATGCAATATTAATTCGCTTTCTTGTCTGCCATTTCATATTTTGCATGACGCATGCGCAG
>BGPR01002458.1:0-28678 GCA_013235015.1 Araneus ventricosus | reverse complement strand
CTTGGGGCAGACACTGATATTTTTAACCGCTTGAGGACTTATCCCGAGTTAACTCGTCCTAAATACCGTAAGTTACAAATTAAGCGATTAAAGGAACTATGATCAGTGACAACTCAAGCTGACAGTCCGACGATAGCTCATCATGCTCGTTTGAGTAATCCTGAATAGGATCCTATTGTGTTTAGAAGAAAGAGATATAGCTGAACAGAATTCATTTTCGACACATTAACTGCCGCTTGCATTGTATTTAACTCACCTTATTTACGAAAAAAAGCCTCCCGAAGAATATGTAACTCCCACGTCTCTACTTCGTTCAAGAGAAAATATCATGGCCCGTTAAAAAAACTTTTTGACATTCTTGTATACGAACGCCTAAGATAAACCTCTTGCAAGAACGGTTGAAAAGGGTTGCTTCTAATACACTCTCAAGGCGGAAAATTCACAATATGATAACATTTATGCATCACAATGGTCATCTCTTCCTGCCCACGACTTGGCAATTCTCCTTCTCTTCCACAACAATATCGAGAACATCCACTCCCCCCTCCTCATCAGATCATCCTAGTCTAACGGAAAGCGCACCTCAGTACTTTAACCTTGGACCTCGAAATGAAACTTTCAGTGCCCCCTCTCTCAGTGGCGGATTTTTACAGTATAAGGCCACAGGTACAAAACTGTTTTGAGGCCCCTTCCTCTACCCAAACTTGTAACTTAACCTTGCCTTTAGCACTGCGATGTACGTTGAAGAGATTTTGAGGCCCCTCAGGAACTGAGGGCACGAGGCGACCGCCACTAGCGCCTATGCGGAAAACCGCCACTGCCCTCTCTTCTAGTGTTCGGTGTTTTTGTGAACTATTCTCAAGCAAAGAAAAGAAAAACCCTGTTTGTGGGCATCTTGAAATTTATTTCCATGCCTTTCTATTTGTTTTGTATATTTATGTATCTAGGGTTTTGCGACGATCAAGTGTGTGTAAGTAAGCTTTTAAGTGTTTATATTTGTACTTTTTGAATTATTTTTTTCTTTCTCTTTTCTGCCAGATATGTAATGTTTTATTTGAAAAATGAAAAGACTATCCATACCTATCCAACTGCTTAAAGAATCAGCCAGTCTGATACCGGATGCAGGGGTATAGAGTGGTGTTCTGTATACAAAGTATAAAAAGAGGAAGTATTGTAATCATCACAAATTCGCCCTCGAGGTTCGGATGAATCTCCACTTTTCAGACTTCACCCGAGTACGAAGAAACTATTTTTGGAATTATGCTGACTGTGAAGATGATAAGTAAAAAACGCAACACTAGAGAGATGAAATGGGGTATATGGTTTCGCCAAAGTATTGCAGATCTCTGTCGAATCTTGAGCGAAATCTGTTGAAGATCCACGTGGACATGATTCAGAAATGGGAGGAGATAGAATGATAAAATTTGACAGTAAAACCCCGGTTAATCGAAACCCGGGTTATCCGAAATCGCCCTTCACCCGAGTCCGAAGAAACTATTTTTGGAATTATGCTGACTGTGAAGATGATAAGTAAAAAACGCAACACTAGAGAGATGAAATGGGGTATATGGTTTCGCCAAAGTATTGCAGATCTCTGTCGAATCTTGAGCGAAATCTGTTGAAGA
Organism: Araneus ventricosus; assembly: GCA_013235015.1. NCBI lineage: Eukaryota > Metazoa > Arthropoda > Arachnida > Araneae > Araneidae > Araneus > Araneus ventricosus. The sequence continues at coordinate 27,053 of BGPR01002458.1, read as the reverse complement.
TCCAAGTGAACATGATTCAGAAATGGGAGGAGAGGAATGATAAAATCTATCAGTAAAATCCCGGCTAACCGAACTCGGTTTAACCGAAACCCGGGTTTTCCGAAATGCATCTGAAATCTCAAATCCACTGCTATGGCTAGTGGAGAGGTGTAGGCCCGACCTAAAAATGCAATTTTAACTTCAATACAGAACATAAGTGCAGCCTACAAGGAGAGTTTTCAATTCGCTTTACACTCAAAACATTTAAGAATAACATACTGTAATTACATACAAAGTAATAATAGATGTTCATGGTTTAACCGATGAAATCGTTGTCCGAAACGACTTCCTCCCCTCCTTTTGTTCGGTTAACAGGGGTTGTTCTGTAGTTTTATCGTCAAAAGAGACCTTTATCATATTTGGAACGAAATCGAAAATTAGATTAACTATTTGCCAATACATCTGTTCATAAGTATGCGAACAATAACTCAAAAATCCAACAGACTAGATGCATTAATTTTAATGTGTGATCTTTACACCCAAATTGTAGATCAGTTTCAAATTTCGGACTCAACTGACTGGACCCCGGGTTCTACAATGCAGACTCGATTCTCCTCACTATAAGGCGAAATGCAGTACCAAACTCGTTATATGTGGAAGTATAAAGCGTATATCACACGGAGAACTATCGTACGCTATTTTCATCAGCATGAGCGCAATGCCACTTACCAAAAAAAGTTTGTAGCACGTGACGCATTGAGAGAACCGGTCAGACCGGATTTCGGTCATCGTTGGGGCGAACTACGTCACCGTCAAGGTCACATCCAATTGGTTTGAATTATCGCTGTTGACGATCTTCCGTCAGCATCGTGTGCATTTTCAAGCTGGTTGAATACAGCCCACGATTTCCGTCATGTTGTCTGACCGGTCACGTGATACAAACTTTTTGGTGAGTGGCATTGCGCTCATGCTGACGAAAACAGCTTACGATAGCTCTCCGTGTGATATACGCTTAAGGTATCCGACTGGTTTAAAATCGTCGTTTTCGATGAAATTATCAAAAAAAAAAATTATGACTTTATTTTGTAGCCTGTTTAATCAGCTTTCTAAAACTGTCTCACCTTTTACTCTACGTGAATTACAAATGGAGTTACAGCTGTTTTATTACCGAACTGTAAGCATTATTTTATGTTGCATGAAAACTTTAAATGCGTTTTCTGATAAATGCTATTTTCGAGAAAAACTGTAGGCCGTAACAATGATATCTGAGAACGTTATTCAAGTATTGATACGAAATTTTCTGAGATTGTTTTCTGTAATACGCTTGATGTTTTCCTCTAAAAACTAAGGTCAATTTTAAAATCAAGTAATATTTTTAAGTGTTTAAATATAAACTAAAAGCATTTTTTTTGAAAAATTACCAGTTTAGTGACTATGTTCAGCTATATCTCAAAACTATTTTGAAGTACAAGAAAGATTTTAGAGCATAACACAGATAACTGTCATAAAAATGTACTCCTACAAGGATTTATGTATATTTAGAATATTATTTTGTCTATGGCTGTTAGCGTAAGGCAAATATTTTAGTCATTTTTCTTCAAATTTCTCAGTTTTTTAAAAAAATATTATTTTGAAAGCTTAATTTTACAATATTTTCATAGTTTTAAAACATATGCAGTTGGAAAATAACATTAAAAAATATATATAAGTTATTTTGCAAACAAATGTCTCCGAACACAGTCGGATACCTTAAGAGAGAGATACTTTCACTGCTTTTCTTAGTGTGGCAGTTCATGTGCTGAACAACAGATATGGATGTTCTGTGTGATAAAACTCAACTTTTAAAACGAAAGTTGCTTAATTTCATAGAACTTTGTTTCTCGTCCTAAGAGGGGTTTTATGTTCCTTGCTGGTGATGTATCAACTCATAGACTTCCACTTACTGTCAACTTGAGTTGCCGTTGATTCTAGAAAGTATTAAAAGAGTGTACTTCTTACTGAGAGCAGAGGAAAAGAGCAAAAGCAGAGAGTGAGTTTACTCCGGAGAGAGCGACCCAGCTCCTTGTGATCCATGCGAGCATCGGGATCAGGCACAAACCTGCCGTCCAAGAAATCGTCGAAACTTCGTTCATCCAAGTCCTCAGATGAGGAGGAACCAATTCCAGAACTGGTAACGAAATAAAGTTTTTACCAGCCGATTATTGCAATCTATTTCATGTTTAAAACTAAATTGCGTTCCTCTATCAATTACTTTTAACGATGCAATAGGATCACATTCAAAAAGTATTATTTAATTCAGTGGCGAATCCAGGGGGGCTATGGGGCTGCACCCCCCATCTAAACCAGAATTCTTGATTTATTTAAAATCACTACAACTGTTTGTTCTTAATTTCCCTTTTTTAAAAATAATAATAGAAAAGTGACAACATTACTTTCTAGCTTGACAGGCTTGTATTTTTTTATTAAATTATCGAAAGTATTGTAGTGTTCTTTATGATTCTTATTGTCAGGTGAGGAAAGTCTGTAAAGTTAAAGTATTTTGGTTTACATAAGCCATGGGATTTGACATACGTCACGAAGATCCAAAATTTTTTTGACATTCGTCACGAAGATACAAAATTTTTATGACATTCGTCAAGAAGATACAAAATTTTTATGACATTCATCACGAAGATACAAAATTTTTTTGACATTCGTCACGAAGATACAAAATTTTTATGACATTCGGCACGAAGATACAAAATTTTTATGACGTAAAACTTAAGGGATTAAAAGATAAGAATTTTGCTTCTCCAAATTTCTGTGAAGACTAAATGTGAAAGCTGTGCAAGTCCTAAAGTCTATTCTCGAAATAAGAAAAGAAAAAGAAACCTGATAATTGATTGATATTTAGTTTTCACAGCTCCATGACGTTATATCTGTCTTCATTCGAACATGACTTTATGAAACTCAGCTTCATGAGGCACACTCAAGGAAATTTGAAATTTTTTTCCACTTAATAGTTGATTATTACGAATTGTAATTATTATCCATGCTTATATAAGTTAATGCGAAATTACTAAAAACTGGTTTCTTTTGTTTTGACATTGAACCAACACTACTGTAAAAATGGAATAAAATGTAAAATCAAAAATAATCGTTGTTAATTCGAGTCATTTGACTCTTAAGCTAACCCAAACCCTTAACGTTGTTAATAAAAACTTCTTTGCATTAAAAGATGGTTGGGGCGAGAATATAACAGGAGGGGGTACGCGAAAATAAACAGATTAATCAAGGGGTGCGCGAGAGAAAAAAGTTTGGGAACCCATGATCTAAGTGTAGCACAGAACCGTCCCTTTAAGCCTGCTATTGAGGAAAGAAGCAATTTCAAGACCTTTCTGGGTCCATTTGCCCAGTGATGATGTTGTTCTCGGAAAAAATAACGACAACTGGTAGAACTAAATACACTGTAATATTCGTAACGAATAAAAAATATATATTTGTAGAATTATTAAAATATTTGAAGAAAAGAAATTAATTAGATAAAAAAATTGTTTGGTCATAAAAGAAATTAATTTTAAAATATCGTTTGGCAGAAAAAGAAATTAATTAAAAATATCGTTTGGCAGAAAAAGAAATTAATTAAAAATATCGTTTGGCATAATTCTTTTCTAAAGGTGATAAAAATAGTGTGGCAACGATATATTTGTCTTTCGCTAACGTTGCCTAGCAACGAAACAGAATAATGAGATAGAACATGGAATTCGATGTCAGAAGAGTGATGTAACGTTTGCGATGTAAGTGTATGTGTTTGTTTTACATGTTTGTGCTGTGGTAGACGTCCAATAAATATACTATTTTTGATAAAGAAGGCTCCACTATTATTCATACTATGCTGAAATACATAACAACACCTTCAAATGGCATCCGGGATACCGGGTAGACAATAAAGAAAAACTTGACGATCCTCTCTTTTCCAAAGATATGAAAGTCTTTTACCTGCGATCATCAGTTGTGGAGTTGTAGTATTTTGAACTCAGACGAAATTTTTGATGCACTATGTTAATACACTGTTTGTGACACTCTTAGTTTTTTTTTAAAAACTGTAAATTGAGGAAGAAACGTATCGACGAAAGGCATACTCACGCAAAGCATAAGGTGTCGAGTAAATCGTGGACACTGCCGTTCCTTGCAGTATCCGAAGAATGACGACCAGCCAAAATTTAGGACTGAGAGATGATCCAATATCAGCTACCGTTATGATGATAGCAGTTATTTTGAATGTTTTTATTCGGCCTATTCTGAAATGGACAGAAGTTTCAGGAAATATCATTCAATTGATACTGGAAAAGCTTTGGAGTTGAAATTGAGATCGTATTCTAGAAAAATCTGTTACCATGAAGGCGATTATTATTTTTTAAGGCATACAAATAATTAATTTTTTGAATCAACAAAAATGGCATTAATCCATGCGACGTTTTAATCACATAACAAACGATAACGAACGTAACTGCGCATGTCATTTAAACATGTAATTAAATGTTGCATTTTCCTGTCATCAAAAATCTTATGCTGTGCTTGCATTTTCATCAATATTTTTTGAATAGAAGAAAAATGTATTGTAGTTCAACTCTTGGCTGCAATAATACCAAATGGAAAGACGATTTCTGTACCAAAACGTGTTTCAAGTTTACACTTAACAATTCTGAGTAGTTAAAAGAAGAGACAGCAAAATTTGAAGGTAAGTTGTTAAGCTTCGTCATACTGTGTTCCATTCCATCAGGCATAAAGATTTTTCCAACACACTGGTTTGCAAACTTACAACTTAATTTATAAAAAATATTCTAATAAATAATTTAACTTACTAAATATACAGGGTAATTACAATATAATCATCGGGTTTAAACTGTGATATTCGTAACGAATAAAAAAAATTATATTTGTAGAATTATTAAAATATTTAAAGAAAGAAATTAATTAGATTAAAAAATCGTTTGGTCATAAAAGAAATTAATTTTAAAATATCGTTTGGTAGAAAAAGAAATTAATTTTAAAATATCATTTGGCTGAAAAAGAAATTAATTAAAAATATCGTTTGGCATTAATTCTTTCCTACAGGTAATAAAAATAGTTTGGCAACGATATTGTCTTTTGCTAATGTTGCCTAGCAACGGAAAAGAATAATGAGATTGAACTTGGAATTCGATGTAAGTCAGGATTGTAGCGTTTGTGATGTAAGTGTATGTGTTTGTTTTTCATGTTTGTGCTGTGGTAGACGTCCAATAAATATAATATTTTTGATAAAGAAGGCTCCACGATTCTTCATACTATGCTGCAATACATCACAAAACCCTTAACAGTGAGTGTAGTTTCCCGTACCTTCTAATTAGATGCTCCCTTCAGTTTTGTCATACTGATTCAGCTAAGATCCCATAGAACACTCGAGATGTTAATGGATTACCGGTCATTTTTGTATCGAATGTTAACGTCTATGGATGATTTAATTTTAGATTATAAGCGTAGAAATGCCATAAATCGACACGAACTGAGCTCGGGCATCATTGTTAAGGGGTTAAATTCACTATATTTTAAAAAGTATTATAATTATAGAAAAAAATTTCTCATAAAAAAACCGAAACATCCAAATTTTTTATTCGCATAGTAACAAATGTTTTATATGTCTTCCTTTCTTTACAGCACACATCTATAAGGTAGTCCGATTCTCCCCTAAGGCATAGGAGCGTATTCGTCTATGTTCGTAAAAGCATTGGTTAGGCGATTCTGGTGCTCCTTCAATGTATCTGGTAATGGTGGCACATACATAATGTTTAAATGTAACCTCAAATGAAGAAATCACAAACTGTAAGATCTCGGAGCCGCCTAACAACAGCTATGTCGTCAGTATGACATCGGCCAATCCAGTGTCTTGATTTTCTTTCCTTTTACTGCTTTTAACACCTCTCCCCGTGAGGCAACGCGAGTTTGTGGTTGAGAAGCCGCCGGATAGGTAAGAGGTGTCTCGCTTCTCCTGGGGGTACAGTACTAGTGAGGGTTGAGTAATCTCCCTCCAATGATAGTAAGTACCTACTACAGGAGGGGTTGGACCGTGGCCGGTGATGATAGATAGAACTTTGTACGGTCCATCATAGGGTTGCTCAAGAGGGCGAAGATGTGGGTTGCGATAGGAAGCACTTTATTTTTCGTATGATTGGAAGCCGGAACCGGTTGCAGGTTCTGGATGTGGTTTTTGAGATGTTGGAGGAACGCAGGAATTGCAGGGGTGGACTTTGATGTCCGAAAAAATTCTCCAGGAAGTCGCAAAGTATTTCAGAAGAGGAAACACCTAAATCTTCCTTTAGAGTTGCACGAATACCCAGCATATCTAAAGGAAGAACTCTCGTCCATCGTGGTGTAGAAAGGCAATGACATCTGACAGCATTCTTTAATTGATGATGAAACCTTTCTACCATGCCATTTGAAGCAGGATGATAGCTTGTAGTTCGGATCCTCTGTGTATCTAAAAATTTGGCAAATGCCTGGAAAAGTTCCGATTCGAATTGCGACCCTCGATCCGTAGTGACTACCTCAGAGACTTCGAATCTTGAAACCCAACCATTAAGAAATGTTTGAACACAAGTTTCAGCTTTCACGTCGGGCATCGGAAAAACTTCCGGCCATGTAGAACATCTATCGACACATCTGAGGCAGTAATGATAACCATCAGATGGTGGAAATAGGATTATTATATGTCGAGATGGATATGTTTGAAACGTGTTGAAACCAGGGGAAACTCTTGGAATGTCTTGATATTTATTTCAAATGTGCGTGGTCACCACTGTAGCCTATATTGTAGAGAGTTAAATCACTAGAGCTATCTTGTAAAAAAAGATAATTTATTAACTAAAAAGTTAACACTAAACAAAGACTAACAAACATTAATTAATCCTAGGAAATAGCAACATCTTTAGAAAATTCTAGAAGAAGAAGAAGTTGTAGTATTTACAAATCAGTTGTAGTGCGACTTAACCGGAATTCAATAGCACAGCTGGCTAGATATTGATATAGGACTCTGGCCTCGGTACTAGAGCTATTGCAGCGGCTATCAATCCTAGGCAGAATTAGGGTAACTTTGTGGCTTACTACTTAGCTCGAGAATGAGTTTACGCTTCAGCAAGTAGCTTACGTGGAAAAGTGTATGTATGGAAAAAAAATTAATGACTGCTTCATTTTCTCCCGGTTAACATTGAAGAGTGTAATTAATACTTTTAAAGTTATATCATTTCACAACCCGATGATCATTTTGTAATTAAAAAGCGTATTATAAATTTTAAAAAGTTAGCACAATTTAGTTTAGATTCAATCTAACAATGCTAACGAACCTGAATGATTCTAATTTAAATGATAAACGGTATTTAGTAAATTAGAAAAAGCTAAAAAATTGAATTAAAGTTAAGAAAGTACTGTAAGAACGTGAATTATATTACCTAAAATTATAAAGATAAAAATGAAAAATAATTTCAAACAGCAAAAGAATTTTTCTTAACAGCGGTTGCACAATGGATTCCAAATGTGAGTCGGCACGGGTCACGCGAGTGTGAATTGACTTCACTGAAAGCTTATTCGAAACTGATTTTTTTGTTGTATTCAACAGTTCAAATATGGTTTTGGAAAACTGGAATTTCCAACAATTTTGGAACACATGTGAGAACATGAATTTTGACAGAATTTTTTTTATTCCTAGTAAATTCATCTTTTATTTTCCTTTTCTGTTTGAAACTTTGAATAAAAACTGATAAATAAATTTTAAAAAGTTGATTTATTTTTTAACTGATATCAGTATTTAGGCATTCATAAAATGAAATTGAAAATATCTTATTCTTTGTAAACAGAAATTTATATTAATTTGGACTTTGCATATTTTAATTTGCCATAATTTAATTGCACTATGAATACAATCTCTTTTTAAAAATGGTTTCGTAATAAGATTTTTTAAAGTTATTTTTTTCTCAGTAAAACAGGTAAATAACAATACTAATAACAATAAACGGAGAGGGAACTTTATTCTTAATAAAAAAATACGATTAAGAAAAATAGCGAATTTTGGCTCGGTTCAGTTATTTTTAGGATTAAACTAAAACACCTAAAGAAACTGAGGTTCTAAGTTTATTTTCCTTTCAAAATCTTATGTTAAACTACCCGCAAGATACTTTTTGATACCAACCTGTTTAAAATGAGTTCAAGAGAAAGTTTCTAAGAATCGCGAACTCAAGAAAAATAAAGAATTGAAGGAAAAAAAAAACCGAGTAGCTTAAAATGCCATTCAATTCTTACAACTTTGTTTGACCAATTATTTCAAACTTGGCATTGCAAAGCATAGCATAAATAACATAAATTCTCAAATATTCACTGTGACACCAAGAAAAACTCGGAGGACGTGGAATCAGTGTCCAAAATAACCTTGCATTGTTCCCTCCCCCAGTAGCACAAAGATATTTTACAATATTGTACGATATTGATCAATATTCGCAATATTGTATAATATCGTACAATATTGTACAATATCGGGAAACATATTGTGCTACCTGGGGTATAACCTGTTTACTGCGTCAATGGTTGCAGTTATTTTTATTTCGAGTTCGTCATCTTTAGCGGGCAGTGATGAAAAAAACGTTGGATATTTTATATACTCCTATAGAAAAAAAAATCGCAGGGTGTTAGATCAGGTCTTCCTAGGAATGAATGATGAAGATCCTTTACACTCATTGCATCATTGCGAATTTTTCGTTCAAGTACAGGCAAACAGATAAGTGCCGAGTGCTTTCCTTTGCCAGAAGGCCTTTACAACAATCATTAGTAGAGTGGCGCTAAATGGTTTATTTGCCGGGATATTGTCTTTAAAAATTGTGGGTTGCTCTTGTAACTACCCTGCATTATTCTCCAACGCTGGTTTCTATGTTTGTATTTGCTTACATTCGGCTTAATTTTTTTTTATCAAAAAACAATTTCTTAACGAATAAAACATCGAGTGAGTTCAATTTGGTTAAACTCATTACTAATATAATAGCCCAGATCCTCCGGTAACGCTCTGACGTCACCAACAATAAAACTCGCGCCATAGCACTGCGAGACGTTAAACAGCATTATTTTATTGTTAGAGAATCTAAATTTCAGTAATTTTAATTTTAAAAGAGTAATTGTCGTTCTAATTTCAAATGTAATAGCTCTAAAATAGTAAAATAAAATTTTCTATCGATTGATATAAAATTTATCTCGCTATGATCACTAGTTCCCGAGAAATTTTAAATTATATTAATCCTATATTTCAAATTAATTTCCGTTTTTTAATAGAAAGTAGTAAATTACGTCAGTGGTATAATGTTATACCAAACTATATCACGCGCATGTGCGCGTGATATAGTTTGGACGCCAAATTGTATCTGGATGCAATCGTGGCGATGTTGTTTTCTTGCCAAGAATTAAATTAGCCACCAGTGACGTGAATCTACCATTCGTTCTCAACCTCCGCTAGTTACCGTTAACTCCAGCTTACACGATGACTATCAACAAATCGCAAGGGCAAACTTTCGACCATGTTGGAATTTACCTCGATGGGCCTGTCTTTTCACCTGGCCCCAGCTCTATGTTGCACTTTCAAGGTCTAGGATTCCCAATCACGTTAAAATTTACACAAAGACATCTGAAGTACAAGGAAAATTATTAAACAACGAAAAATACTTCACACGGAATGTTGTTTACAAGAGGTTTTTTTGAATAAAGAAATATTTAAATAATTGTAAATAAAAAAAATTTCTGTCATAAAGCATGCGTTTATTTTATTTTTTTCAATCAATGTTAAACATTTATCTCGCATATATATCTATTTAAACACGTCAAATTTGAAGGGAAATCTCTCGAATGAAGAGACAATTTGCACCCTTCGAACCATGACGGGTTATTTTACTAGTTTATCATAAGGTCTAATTTTGCTAAATTGTTAGGAGTCGAAGATTGTAGCCCAAGAGGCCCTGCACCCCGCCCTCCATCCCTGTTGGCTGATACTAAGCGCGGTGAAGCTTAAGAAATAGTGTGCTGAAGTTGGATTTCAAGAGAAACAAGTTCTTACTTATTGGCTAAAGATGAGAAGAATTGTGCACCTATGAAATTTCCGATGAACGTAGTGGCGAGAATGAGGCTGACGTAATGGTCGTCTCTGCAAACCAGGTTCCACTGAAACACAACAAAGAAGGAATCCTTAGACTGGACATTTCATGCGTTTTGTAGCAAATCGTTTTAAATTTCTATGGAGTAACGGAACGCAGTGGATTCAGAAAGTTACGGAAAAGAAGAAATGAAAATAAAAGAAAGTTTTGGAGCAGGATATTTTGACAGGCCCTTTTTATAAATCTCAGCGCATCACAGAATTGACAAAAATATTATACTATATGCTTTTTAAAATCAAAAAAGAAAGAATTAACCAGAGAAGATGATTTTGGAATGTGTCCAAGAACTAAATTCAAATTATGACTTCCGCAGAGCGTCTATTGTGCTTTGGAATACCAAATGATAAGCGATTTTGCCAGCCTTTCTATGAAACTTCTCACATTAGTTCCATCACCATACCCCTTTCCATGGCATTTCCCCAAATCGAATTCCTTTTTTTAACGGGAAAGAAACCAAATATATAGTAACTATGGTAAAAATTGAATCTGGCGCATTTTCCTCACCAGAATATCAATTACACTACGATTTCCGTACAAAAACGTTTTCCAAGTTTCCATAGAACAACCCTGAGTTACAGAAATCTGTGAAAATTCGGGAGAGATTTTAGTCTGCATTTTGCTGTGTACTGTGTTCTTTTAAACATAAAGGTTCTCCAATATGCACATCGTCGTTTAACAAGCAACACCACCTATCTCAATTTTTTGAAATTTCAAAGACGAAGAAAATATTCAATTTTTCTCAACCAATAACGAATATTTCTGAATTTTTTTAGCGTCTGATATTAACATGAGACCACATATTTCTACTGGATGTGAAAAAAAAAATTCAGGAACATCCGTTATTCGTTGCGAAAAATTGAGTATTTCCTTCCTCTTTGAAATTTCGAAAAATTGAGATAGGTGGTGTTGCTTGTGAAGCAATGACATATTTATTTACTAACTTATAAAAAAGTAATTTAATAAATAATTTAAATAAATTAATATAAATTTAAAAAACGGTTCAGATAATTAGATTTTCTTTAATAATGCTGAAAGAACAAGAATGATTCTAATGTAAAAAGAAAACGATTTTGAATAAATTATTCAAAATTCAAGAACTAATAACAAAAACTCAAAAAAATTTAATTTACGTTCTAATATAATAACTAGAACAATGTTACCGTAGGAAATATAAGATAAAAAATGAGCAATTATTTCAAATAGCAGAAGAATTGTTCTTATCGTTACGAGCAATAGATGCACCATTCGCAATGGACCCTAAATTCGAAATGGCGCTGTCACTTTATTGAGTACATTGGGCAGTAAATTTGAGAAGATTTAGGTTTGCATATACGGATAAAGCAAATTAAAGACACAAATCGACGTAATATGAAAAAAGCCATCAAATAACTTCAGCAGCCAAATGAAGGTGATATTATTTCACTTTGGCTGCATTTGGAAGTTCACTGTGAAATGAAATAGAGTGCACGAAAATAAATCAATAACTTAATATAGAGTGTTTACAAAAGAATAACCCAACTTTGAAAGGCTACAATTAATAAACCTAAAGAAGATACTATCTTGTTGGAAAAATTAAATAGAGAATAACAATTTAAAGTTTACAAAATTAATAAATAAACAATGTGACCACCAATAGAAACATGAAACGTATCCAACAGGGGTGGCGCCAGGGCCCCTCTGTCGGCAATGCTGTCCTCCCCTCGTCGGGGTAAATTTTTATACCCCGTCACGCAACGGGTTATTCAACTAGTAGATAAATAAAGATTGGATTAACGCTCCTCCCCTTGTGCAGCAGGTGGTGCCCTCCCCCTTGTCGGGGAGACCCTGCCTTTATTTATCTTAAGTATCAATCTTTATTTATCTACTAGTAAGACCGTATCCTCAACTAGTAGATAAATAAAGATTGGATTACGCACCTCCCCTTGTGCAGCAGGTTGTGTCCTCCCCCTTTGTCGGGTAGACCCTGCCTTTATTTATCTTAAGTATCAATCTTTATTTATCTACTAGTAAGAACGTGCCCTCAACTAGTAGATAAATGAAGATTGGATTACTCTCCTCCCCTTGTACAGCAGGTGGTCCCCCCCCTTGTCGGGGAGACCCTGCCTTCCGTCGGTAAGACCGTGCCCTCCGTTTGGGCAGACTCTAGCGCCACTCTTGCACACTAATCGATAGCAGAACTCATTCCACAGTTTCTCTGTTCTTTATCATTATGGGTAAGAGCATGCACAACTTGTTTGGTTTGCGAATCAATCTCTTTCTCAACACTTGCCGTCATATGAGGCGTTTTCAGTTCCCGTCTGCCTCGTTGAGTTTTCGGACTGTTAATGAGTTTGCCGAATCCGTTCCGCAATCCCTTCGGACACACGCGGCCGACCGGAACTTTTACCTTTGCAAATGCACCCCTTTTCAGAAAACTGACGAAATGAACGTAAGATACTCCATCTATTGGGAGAGCGAATCGCGTCTTTGCGAAGAAATGCTCGTTGAACACTCGCCATCGCTTCACTTTTAGCAAATTCAATAACACGGAATGCCTATAGTTATTTAGTTAATATCTTGGAGCGAACTGAATAATTATAGTCATATTTAGGATTAAGGGCAGCCGTAAGGCCAGTAATGCCAAATAAAGAATCTTACGAACTTCTCATTTACTACTATTCGTAGAATGGTGCGTTTACTTGTCTTGTTGAGGAGGTACGGCCCTTCAAAGTTTGGGCATTCTTTTGTAAACACCCTGTCTGTTACCTGTATCAAGAAACTATCTCACTTTCGTAACTGCTGTTGCGTCGAATTCAGATTTTTCGTAATACCATCCTTTGTCACAAGACTTTGTCGGGGTGTTTTCATCCAAATCTGAGTCCTCCGTCAACAAAATCTCCGTATAGTTGACATCGTACATCGAACACCGCGGATCCGATGGCGGACTGACGAGTGCTCTCTGTATGTCGAGAGATAAGTTGGACTCTGCTACTTCTGGCACGTAGCACCAGTGGTCTGGTATGCCCGTGAGGAAGATCACGTGCATGGAGAAAAAGGGCAACACGGTGAAGCACGGGATGAAGAAGAGCAGTAAAAGTACCTTCTGGTAAGGCCCGAAGTCACCAACGTCTCTTAAGATGTCAGCGAATGACATCAGTTTTCCCTTTTCAATTCTTTTCTTTAATGCTGTACCTGAAAAACAAGAAAACTATTTAGTAATTTAAACAGGGTTCAAGTCTAAAGGCATCCGCAATTGATGGCTTATATAAGACAACCATACATAATTAATTGTATATTCAGTCGCATTAAACATGACAACTGCTCAGTGTTTTGCAGGTTAATAAAGTTCAATGTGGACACAGTCTGATGGTATGTGAGAACAGTACGGTATTAAACCCCTTTCAATTTATAACGCATTTGAGATACTGGTTCTGAAAAGGAGGCCCCATCGCCCTTTCTCACAGATCTCTGGGCAAAAGACTATTTGCCATTTTTGATTGGTGCTTCAAATAGTAAATTTAATGACACCTCAATTGCCATTAAGTTGCAAGAAATCTGTTACCTTTTGGACAACTGTAGAACCAATAACGGTGTTCAGATAGAACTTCATTAAACTGCGAACTAGAGAACTTAATCTTTTTAATGCAACCGAAATTTAAAAATAATCATATGCGTTCTCTCGATGTACGCCATTACTTTCGAATAACTTTTGGCCGGGCATGCTGCGGTTAATGTGGAATCTACGGTGCCCACCTGCTTCGTTCCTCTTAGGCTCGCCAAATCTTTGCCGCCAAGAACGGAGATGAGAGAATATTTGTTTTGGTTGCGCAATGATGTTTTTAACGAGTATCATGAGCGCATGCGCGGAAATTGATCTTTTCATCGGTGTTTGAGCATCACGCTATATTGCGCCTCGTTTCGATTGGATTGTTTTTTTCATCTTTTCGATGTGATTGGTCGATTCATTCGAATTTTAATAAAACTTCGTTTGGAATTCTTCAGTTTGAATATCGGTTCAGTACTGTGCATGTTATTCTGTGTGTTTCGTTTCTCAATGAATGAGCGAAGCTACGAATATTCCGCTATGCTGAAAGCGAAGCCGCTGATGTTCTTTTAAATTAAAAAAAAAATGCCCGGTACACGCTTCAAATGCCGCAGGCATTGCAGGCACAATCTCTCCTTTTCAGGTGACGCATGCGCAAGAGAGCAATAAAAAGCGTACTGCAAATCCAAAACAGTATTTGGCGACGACAAATGAAATTGCGCCAAGAAAAATTGGCGAGAAGCGGGCCGGCACTGTACACTCCATGTTTACCCATGCTGCATATATTTCAACTATGCTCAATATTCTGAGGGATGTCAATGATTCCAGTATAAAATCCCTGAGGTCAAGAATAGGTAGGACGAAGTCGAAGGCAACCGAAAGTTTGATTAATCATTTTAGAGGCGGTTTCTAAAAATAATTCAAGTGAACAAACAATAAAATGGAATAATTCCTTAAAATTAAATAGTAAACAAGGTTTTAGTGGATATTTAGGGTTTACTTACTCGTGTAGCGATTCTAAATTTTATTGTCAGTTAATGAATGAAAATGTTAAAATGTCACTCTGTTTAGTCTAAAAATAAACCTATAAGTATGTTATCCTATTAATTGGAAGTTTCACTCAAACACTTAAAGTAATTTTAAAGCATGCAAACAGCAGCGTAAACTAACTTCATTCAATTATCTTTATCGCAAGTTGATTACATGAATAGATTTAAAGTAGAAATCAGTTTTAATCGCATAAAATTGTGTGTTTTAAAGTAAACTAAAAGTTATTTTATATATATAAAAGAATACTTACTTTTTCAGAAAAACCACGACTGTATAGTAAAGTCTTTTATTTACCAATTAGCAGCTTAGTTGCCATTCTTAAAAATATATCTTTTAAATTAAAAAAATGAAATCAAAATTTTTTCAAAACAGTTGTATAAAGAGTTAAGTAATACAAAAGTGTTTTGATTTTAACTAATGCTGTAAGAGCAAGGATACAGGCACAGCTGATTGCCGTCTATGACAGCTGATTGCCGTCTACTTAATTACAAGTACATCACAGTTCAAAATTAGATTCCACAGCTTATTGTCTTAATTGCTGTTTTAATTGCTTAATCATTTAAAACAACTCTTTAGTTATTTGAAATTGTTTACTTTTTTTATTTGCTTTATATTTTCTTCGGCTGCATAATTCAGGTTTCTACTCGAGAAAATTTTTTGTACATCGTAGTTCAACACAAAAAGCGTCACGTTTGCGATATTTTCAACACGCGCTTTGCCATTCATGGGATGGATATTTTTATTTATTTGCCTGCGCGTTTTCACTTATATTGAACAATAATATTATTTACGTTTTTAGTTATTGCGTTTATTTGCGTTCTAATTCCTTGGGTTGACAAGATCATAGTTCTTGGTTTTTATATTTCCAATAAAAGTTTTTTTCGATCCTTTTTTTGTTATCAAAAAAACAAATCTTTAGAATTCTTAACGCTGTCAAGTCTGTTAATGGGTAAAACATGGTCTTGAGGTCGTTCCATTTAGTTCAGCTTATTAACTAAATTACATAAGGAATGATGATATTTTCACTTGCATGCAAATTAGACCGAAAAAAATTAGAATCTTCATAAAATTCTGTTTAAAGATGTGCCACTGGTTTACCGAAATTTTCTTCTTTTCCACTTCTCTACAAGAAAAAGGATGCTTCTCCCTTAAGTATAAAACACGATTGTTTGAGAAAAGTTTTCTTAATAAACCAATGCAAACTGGGTGAATTTTTTCCATTATATATAATTCTTGGTCTGAATGTATAACCTCAAATTCTTCACTTTACGCAAAATAATTTCAGAATGTTTTGAGTTATTGGAATCTTTCAGTCACACATATCCCAAAATATAGTTATCCTACACCCTCCGGCGACCATCAGAAGGCTTATATTTATATCTTATCTTTGCCTTTTCCTGTTAAACATTTGGATTCATTATCTTTTCCACTACCTATAAAGAATACCCGAGTCATACAGAGCAGAAGCAACAATTATTTTAGTTTCTAATGCATCTAAATAGGCTCGTTTAATACGTGAAAAGGCTCAGCATGTATCGTTTGAAATGTAAATAGCACTTTCACTGCGGAATGTTTAGCAACCATCATAACTGTTAAATTACATGCTAAAGGCAATCATTATATCATCCGTTGTGATAGAAAAGCGTCACAGTGTCCTGAAAATCAGCCACTCATAAATTTCCATCTGTCATCCTTGAACTCTATATACAATTCTTAGTTTATTCTTAATCATTGATTGTCATTTGGGCTTATCTGGGAGACGTCTCATAGGGAGATCGCACAGAACGAGGAAGCAGACCGATTTGCGAAATCTGTGAATAAAAACACAACAAAGAGGAAAAGTGTTACACCAAAAGGTCTCAATGTCGTTATCTGTAAGAAGTATATGGCCGGAAAAAAATTTTGAAAAGTATATAAATATTTTTAAGATTAAGATTGTGGATTCTGTAAAGAAATTGCATAAATTCATGAACAAAGCGATGAAAGGAGACAATCTCTTAAACAAATAAGCTGCCTACTAAAAATCGATATTTAAAATTCAAATCGATATTTATTATCGTACTGATTTGTACTTTTACTATTGGCAGCGATACTTATGTAACTATATATGCAAATAGAACATTTTAAAACATGCAAATAGAACATTTAAGTACCAAATGAGCATTTCTGACGCGACTGAATGTTTTCCATACCCGCGATGATTCCACAAACGCAGAGTCCAGCCTGGTGGTAACGAAAAGAACGGATATTGAATCCTTTGTGATCAGATATTGTCATTCCTCCAGTGATCTGATTAGGCAGGATTTCAAATGTTTACGTTTACGGCCAGTATCAAACATAAACGTTCTGCAAAGTTCAGAATTTTTCCTGAGTCAACTGTGCTTTAACAAAATAAATATTTTAAATCAATAAAACCACATTTTATTTAGAAAAAGGTTCTAACATTTGGAAAAAAATTGTTTTATGTATTTGTGGGAGTTTGATAAAATTAACATTTTGGTCGCAAAAGAAAATTACAGGAATCTACAAATATGATAGATTTCATTCACCCACTGGAACCAGGCCTGAAAATGGAACATGGTAACCTCAAAACACACGTGCAAACTATTTTCGTGTCCAAAACTACCTGCAATATATAAGTAATCTAACTTCAAACTACCAGGTTTCCCTATTCAGAAAAGATGTAATGTTTCAGCAAACTCTAAGCATTTGAAACGTGGAAGATGTTACCAAACTAGAACTGCTTTGAGATGAACACTTTATTTTCATTCCCTCTGGTAAATTTAGCACTTACTGCATTTTTTCTTTTCGATCTTCAAATCAATGGCATATACAATTATCATCACGGTCCCAATCCAACCGTCGAGTCATTGACGCTTTACCGGATAAACGGAAGTGGCGTGGAATGTCATAAAAAACAAACAAACCAGATTCTGGCAGAAGACCCGGCAACTCAAAATCCCGACAAAATCAATATCTAAATCAGGCATCATTGGTGCATTTAAATGGCGTTTTTGATTAATATCTATAGGGCATCCTTCAGCCAAGGGCCGTACCAGCCGTCCCGTAATCAATGTCACTCTGAACTTTCCACCCCGCTTCTGGATTACAGTGTGATTAATTTCCATCCGGCTCTTGGGCCTGTTTGAGAAAGGGGTTTTCTTACAATTCGGACGAATTAGAGGGGAAAGTGAATTTCCTTATATTTTGATACAGAGGAGCTCGGGCGTTCTTAATGTTTAGAGGTCCTTTATTTCCAATAGCATAACAGAATCAGAGGGTTAAAGAAATATATACTATGGAGGAGACTTGCAGTTAATATTTTTCACTAATCATGGAAATTGTCTATTTAATCAGCCTGTTATTGGAATATCTTTTGATGTGTGTTGTATATAATAATGTTTGAGTGTGTACGAACGTGCCAAGTGCTTGAACATGATGCTTAAATGTAATTTCCTGCATATTCGTTCCATTCTTATCTTTAACAATCATTTCAGTTTTCAAAATTTATTCCGCAGTGAAATTTTATTTTGATTTTTCAAAACTACTAATTATTTACCATGCAAATTTAGTTAACATATTTAATTAATCCATATGACCTGTTCAGATGTGACTACTCTAATTTATAGTTATATCATGCTTTTTCTAAATTACAGAATGGGCTCACAGAGTCCAGATGCTCAGGACCTTGAATGCAGATTACAAATCTATAAACTCATTTTTTAACCACTTCTCACCAATTGGCGGACTGGGTTTTGAAATAGTGGTTGCCAGGATTAAAGGACCTCTCACATTTACAACTATCTGTTAAGTGTCACTAAAGCGGC
This sequence comes from Araneus ventricosus, assembly GCA_013235015.1. Classification (NCBI taxonomy): domain Eukaryota; kingdom Metazoa; phylum Arthropoda; class Arachnida; order Araneae; family Araneidae; genus Araneus; species Araneus ventricosus. The sequence continues at coordinate 8,475 of BGPR01002458.1, read as the reverse complement.
CCAATAACTAATTTTTGAACCGTTAGATAGACATTTACTTCCAGTTGGAAAATGCTTTAAAAAGTATCTGACTGTTCAATTCGGAGATATTTTTTTGAAAAACTTATATACATTTTAATGTTATTTTTCAACTGCATATGTTTAAAACTATGAAAATATGATGAAATTAGATTTCAAAATAATATATTTTTTTAAAACCTGAAATTTGAAGAAAAATGATTAAAATATCTTTGCCTTACGCTAACAATACTTGGCATCATATTCAATATACATAAATCTTGCGCAAGATACATTTTTATGACAGTTATCCTGTGTATGTATAAATATTTCTTGTGCTTCAAAATAGTTTTTGAGATATAAAATGAGCATAGTTACTCGCTATTAATTTTCTGCAAAAATGCTTTCCGTTTATATTTAAACACATAAAAAATATTACTTGATTTTACAAAGTAACCTTAGTTTTAGAAAACACATCGGCATATTACAGAAAACAATCTCAGAAAATTTCACATCAAATACACTTGAATAACTTTTGAAATCATTATTTACGGTCGACAGTTTTATCAAAATATCATTCTCAGAAAACACATTTAAAGTTTTTTTCTTCACTAAGATAATTCTTACAGTTCAGTAATAAAATATTTCTTATCCATTTTATGATTCGTAAGGTAAAGAGTAGGACAGTTTTGATAATATTAAACAGGCTCAAATTAATGCCAAGAAAAAAATGATTTTGATAATTTGCATCAAAAATGACGATTTTACAGTCGGATACTAAATGAGTGTACAGACTTATGTTATATTGTTTTGAGTCAATAACATAACACCGAAAAAGAGTGACTAAGTCTACGTTTTATCTAGTCTCCCGATCCTATAAGGAACATATTTAGTAAAATAATCATTATACAAGCAATAAACAAGTTCATGATTTCTGCAATAAAACTGACCAACTATGAAGATTGATATGCTCTAAGACCATTTCGCATGCACCTCGAGGGTGATCTTTCCAATCAAGTATACAGCTCTTCTCGATGCAGCTTTGATTGGTGGAAAAAATGCAAATTCAAAATTCCCTAGTTCGAGTCAGTTTTATTGGACTGGAAGAGGTGAGAACTTTTTTTGTTTGATTAAATACTTGGTCGTTAAACCTGATTTTACTAAATATTGTAATAGGTCAGGTATCTATATAAAAAATTTAGTAAACGAACTAGACTGGGAGCTTTTCGTAATTATATTTAACGGACTAACAACATCTATACTATAAAGGCAATGTTTGTGTATTGTGCGTGCGATGAAGATCTATCGCCCTAAAACTGAGAATTTGGGCACTAGGTGGTCTTAACGGTGACTCAAGTAGCCTCGAGCCTGAATTTTACAATTTATTTGAAGTTTTTTTATTTATCTTTGTAGTTTAGTTTGCAGGTGCTGCTTTACCTTTTTTTGGCCGATCTCGAAATAATGTGGAAAAAAAACAATCGATGCGATCATCAAATGAAACAACAATTATCGTTTTAATGCGTTTGTTTTGAGAGATCTAACAGCTGTAATTTTGAGATAAATTTTAAATAATAGTCAGTTTTCGGAATTGGTAGATTTCAATCAGAATGACTCCATCTCATTATTTTCGACCTTATCTTTTTTTAAATTTTCGAGACTAATAAATAAAAACTCACTTCATTTCATAACAAAGAACAGGTTAAAATACGAATTTAAGTCAATTTGTAATTAATTTTTAGTTGAGTAGGGTAGAAGTTTTCAGAAGGAATCGGATGCCGGAAATCCCGTTCAGATCAAGGATTTTGCCATCTGGCGGAATAAACTACAGCTTGGCTTTGGCCCGGTTCCTGCATGAATGAGGGAGTAGTACAGAATATGATGCATTGCTGTTGTTGGTTTGAATGAATTATGAAACAGTTTTAGAGGTTTTAGGCTAAATGAGTTTTTCTCTTTTGATTTTATTTTACCGCATTTTAATAACTTTCTTTCTTGTCTGTCTTGTCTGTTCGGTTCATGTCCTCAGTCTGATTTTAGCCAAACTAACTTCCAATGAGCTGGAGGCTTTAAACTTTAACATAGTTCAGAACTAGATGACAATGCATTATTAATTCATTTCTTGTCTCTGTCCTGTCCGTTTGTCTATCCATTTCTTATTTTGCATGACAGCATCTCTTCGTATTTTCATTGATACCTCAAAACTATTAACATTATTGGTTCTTGGGTATATAGATGACCCAGGGATCATCAAGCACCCCCATATTTTACCATATATATTTTGCTGCAGCGCAGTACGTTTTCATTATACTCGAAAACTTAACATTACAGACTTGATTCTTGGGTATATGGAGTTACCTATGGTATCATCGAAGCCCACATTTTCCAATTAGTAGCTATATGTCTATACTGGTTAGAGGTAACTAATCGACCACGATTAGAATGAAAACCAAGAAATTAGTCGCAGAATTAATTTTTTTGATTAAATCAGTTACAAATATGACAGGAGAAAGCAAGGAGATTATGAGTTTGGTGTAAAATAGCTGCATTTGCTCTTTTATGCAATAAAATATAGCACGAAATACCACAGTGCTATTATATTTTACCTCTAATAATGCTTTTGTTTGGAAATAATAAAAGCGTGCAGGTGTTGTCTGTCAGTTGACGTTCTACAGGACAAGCCGTTTAGACTAGAGTCACCAAATTTGGCACAAGCATACTAAGGATTGTGCGAATGTGCATCTAGGTGATTTTTTTAAAAATTAATTAATTAGAAATTAATAATTGATTAATTAATATCAAGAAGTATGTATTTTTCAGTGATAATTACCAAAAATATTATCACATGACATAAATATAAACCTTCCGCAAACTTAAATTTCCAAAAAATTATCTTTCAAATGATACCGGGTTATTTGCTGTGCAATTTTTTAAAAAATTATTTGAGTATAATTTTTAACGAGAGTTAGTTGTAATGAACTTCAAATAAATTTCATAGTTTCATCAAAAATTAAAATAATGTTTTCTCTTCTGTTATAAATCATGATATAAAAATTTATTTTGATTCTTACAATATAAAATCTTTTTTTGTAAGAAAATTCATTTCATTTTTTTTGTTTCACCAGTTTCTTTTTGCCCAATTTTTTTTCTTCGTTACTTCAAATAAATTTATTGCATTATTTTGATAGATTTACTTGTCAGCAATGTTTGTAAGCCGTCTTTCCAATTATGGCAATATATATATAATTTTCTCAAGAGATTATGTTATTCATTTATTTGTTATAATTAGATTAAATATTCGCTTTATAATTAGCTTCATATTGTTGAATAATTGCAATTTAAAATTGAATTATGTTTGACCAACGAAAAAAAGAGTAATCTTTATTAAATCTCATGTTTCTGAAACTTTTTTTCAACAGTTAAGACCTAGATCATTAATTTCATGAGATGCTAAACATACTGCATCAAAATTTAGTTGAAATATTAACACATTTCCTGCACACTGGTGTTTTTATAAAACTAATTAATTTATTGGTTCTTTGTAATAGTTAAGCTTTCAGCTTACTAAAAAAATAAGTTGGCGAATGTAAAATTGGTTGACATAATTATTTCAATATAGTTAATTAGGTGGGCGAATCAGCTGGTCGCAGAAGCCGTCTAGTATTTAGTACTACAAAAGCAAAAAACTATACTGCAAAAACAGAAAAATAATTTGATTTCATCTCTCGAATTTTTTTCTCTCACTTTTTTGTAAGGTGCGCTCGTCCTATAAACATAAGAAAAGCGTAAGTGTCTACTTTTCAAAGATGTCCCTTAGTTGTCAAATTACATTTTTATGTCCCCCTGATAACACTTTAAATAGCCGGAAAAAGACTTTTTTTCTTTTACTTTTTAAGATAGGTAAGTTTGCGTGTCTATCAATTTTACACAATAAAATGCAGCTGCAAAAAGAAAGAAAGCACGCCGTTTAACCACTTTTCGCAAGGATCGCACCCTTCCCACACAGAGAAGTCCTCTTCACCGTCTTGTCGGAGAAATGGAAATCTGAGTGCTCATTGTGTCCCGGCCTTTCAGTTTTGTGTTTGTGAAAAAAAATACATGCTATTTTGTTTATTTATTTTAGAAAAAGCACAAGAAATCTGCTACATAAAGAGTTTTCCCCCTTCTCTTTCTCTTACACACATCCTGGGGGTCCATATTGTCTCATGTGTAATGGGGCCCACTTCCCATCAGGCAAGCTGGCACCTGGCCACTCCGCCACTGCTTTTCATTCTAGAGGTGTATACGGATCCGGAGTACCTCGACATTGAATTCTTAGTTTCCCCGCCACCCTCTTTATTATGGAGTATAAACTGCGCCGCAGACCCCTGAATGATCTCAAACACTTGAAGAGGTCTTTAACCCCTGAAGTAACTACAGTCGAATAATTTCTATATTGACTGCCATTTAATATGTTACTCTATTATTTAAATTGCAAACAGATATTTACAAAATACAGGGAGGTCATAAATTATTGAACCCATTTCAAAAATTATTAATAATAATAATAAAAACTAATAATGTTACAACTATGGTTTTTTAAATGAGAGAGCAAATGAAAATTTTTTTTGTTCAAATAGATGTCGTACCATTGCGGCGTTATAAATGTATGGCTACCGATCAGCAGAAGCAGATGCGCGTTTTCTGGTTTCCCTTTTTAGTTTTTCTTGAATATCTCGAAAAATATTCAGTTTTCAATCTACATGTGAATTAACAAATAAAAGATCGTAAAATTCCCCACAAATACATGCTTTATTTTTCTTCTAGCTTTAAAAGATTCAAAGATAATGGCTCTCAAAAATGGGAGATGTCCAATAATTTACGACCCCCTAGACCACCGTAACGGCGCGTTATTCTATCTGAAAAAAACTCTTTTCAAATGCGCTCTCATTTTTAAAAAACCGTAGTTGTAACATTATAAGTTTTTTTATTAATTTTTGAAATGGGTCCAATAATTTATGACCTCCCTGTATTCATAAAAACGATCCATATTATTTATACAGCGTGCCCACTAAAGTCCCTTACCACCCTTTTAACTACCGAATGGCTACAGCTATCTTCATAAGAGTGGTGCCTAGGCATGGTAAAGTGCTATGCGCTACTGGATGAAGCCACTTACAGCGCCACCTGGTGAAAACGGTGGAGTTAGCGTTATTATCTCTAAAACGGTACGAGATAGAGAAAAAAAATAAATTACAAAGTTGTAGGGAATCATCGATTTAGTACAAAAATACACCTTATGGTCATGTATGCTGAAAACATAACGCTTAAAATGCACGTTTGTTTGTTTTCAGCTCCGAAACGTATGGTTCCAACATGACGGTACGCCTGCGCACAAAACATCATCAGTAAAGCAGTACTTGGTGGAGGAATTCGAGGAATAAAGGAATAAATAATTGTGTATGGTGGTGTCCAAGAGTGGCCTGCACGTTCACCTGATCTGACTCTAATGGACATTTTCCTGTGGGGATATCTCAAAGAGCAGGTGTGTGCGACCCCTCCGCCAACATTGCAGGACCTTCAACAACGCATAACGGATGCTTGCGCCAACGTGACGCCCGCTATGCTACACCGTGTGCAACGTGAAGTTCAAGCAAGGGTCCAGATGTGCATTGTAGCTGACGGAGAGAAGTTTGAACATCGAAAATAAAGGTATCCTGTGATAACTAGTTGTTTTTTTTTCTTTCTAAAAATGTTTTGTCACGTGCCAGTGTAGGAAATCGCGAACAAGCAAATGCGTGTTTTAAGCGTTCTGTTCTAAGCATTTATGTCCGCAAGGTGTCTTTTTGTACTAAATCTATGATGCTCTACAACTTTTTAATTCACTTTTTTCCTCTATCTCGTACCATTTTAGAGATAATAACGCTAACTCCACCGTTTCCAACCAGGTGGCGCTGTAAATAGTTTCATCCAGTACGGCATAGTCACTTTACCATACCTAGACACCACTCTTATGAAGATGGCTGCAACCATTCGGTAGTTAAAAGGGTGGTAAGGGACTTTAGTGGGCACCCTGTAGGAAAACCTCTAGACGTGGTCTCCCGTTCAATTTCAATAAAATTCATCTCTTTGGTCACCCTTACCTGGACCCTTGTCCTTTCATGAACAGAAAGGGGATGGAAGAAAGTAGCGAGTAAAATTAAGTATACTCAAAAACAGTATCGAATTCAATCGCCCCTTTCCCAACGTGGAGAGAAAAGTGAATTGTACCTTCCACTGAGGTGGGTGACTCAAGAGGACGTGGCTTTTAAATACAGAGAAAGAAGACATTTCGTTACAAGTTTAGTCTTTTGATCTTTGAAAGACGTCAAAGCCAGTTTTTTATTATAGAGTAACTTATAAAAAATTTGTGTAAGTATGATAATGGGAAATCAGCAAGAAAGTTTGCCAAACCTTTCAATTACGGGAACTAACAAAATCATTAAAGAAAACGATGTGATTTTAAGAGTACGGACTATACCTCAAACAATAGGCACATGCGACCTTTCCGCCAACATTGCGGGACTTTCGATGACGTATTACTGTTGCTTGTGCTAGCGCACCAGCTATATGCTAAAACGTGCGCGAAGTGAAATTCAAATGAGGGCTCAAATTTGCATTGTAGATGACGGAGAGCATTTCGAATACCGGAAATAAAGGTATCTTGTGATAACAGTAAACTTTTGTAAACCGCGTTCTTTCTCTTTTTAACCCGTTTTGTGACGTCACAGTTTCGGAAATCGCGCACAATCAAACATGCATTTTAAGCATTCTGTTTTTAGTATTAATACGCACAAGGTGTCTTATTGTACTAAATCGATAACGCTCTTCAAATTTGTAATTATCATTTTCTCTCTATTTTTTACCGTTTTCGAAATAGAAAAGCTAACTACGGAGTTTGCCCCTAAGTATGCTGTAAGTGGCCTCTTCACATAGCGCATAGACGTTTTACTATACTTAGACACTACTTTTATGACTATAGTTATCGTCGGTCTGAAGTTAAGGGGGTCGCTCTTACCTAAGTGGGCACCCTGTATATTTATACCCTTTACTATAGAGTCTTGAGTTCTTAGCGCGAACCTGTTTTTATAACTGTTACTGAAGAGTACAGATTCTACTCGTGATCCTAGACGGAGTTCAGAGCATGTCTCGGCTTGCAACTCTTTGCTCTGTGGTTATAGATTAAAAATGTACTGAATTGCAAAGTGGATCTGAAAATTCAAATTATATACACCTCCTAATGCAAACAGTACGAATGAATTATTCTTCAGCCTGTAAGGGGAAACCCAGGCATGGTTTAATCTGCGAGCTTGGGAAGAGGCAGCGACAGTTTCTTAAGTGCGTCTAAGAGAATTTCATGATGCTGGTAATACTTTAGTATTCTCTGGACGTGGTGAACTTCGATACTCTCAAAAATCGTAATAAGAAACTTTCTTCCAAGCAAGGTTCAATGTCCTGCAAGTCTGAAATCAATAAAATGAATAATTAACTCCTTATTTGAAAGAACCAATTATATCTTTCATTGTTTAGTTAATTTTCTCGAGATTCCTTTCATAATGAAGAACCCGAGATTATGCTCAAATTTTAAAGTAGTTAATAACATGGAAACGGATTTCAGAGAAATAAACTTAAATTTAATTTCTTTTCATAAAGTAAAATAAAGAAACTTCCCCAAGAATGACTTCAACGGCAAAGCGGGAAATATATTTTTGTAACGGCGGCAATATGTTGATAAAACAAGAAGCTCTTAAAACAATGTATGCCTCCATTTATTTCTGGTTTTGCCATTGCGATCGGCACTTACGGTAAGGCAACAAAATTAAAAGCGGCTACGTTGCTTCGTTGTTACTAGTTTCATAGTTACTTTTTTTTTTGCAAAATATCTAAACTTTGGACCCATTTGCTCAGCATTTTCTAAGCAAATAGTCTTTATAAAATCTAAACCATTTAACCTCATTTTAATTTTTGCTTTTTTCAGTTATACACACGTTTTAATTTAGAAAGATAATGTAACTTAGATAATGGAAGATTACTTAGTAAGATAATGTAAGAATAAATTTTCGATAAAAGAATCATTAATATTTGTACTTTAGTCCTAAATAGATAATTTCTGAGTACTTAAGTAACTTTAGTGAGAGGAAAAAGCAGTACAGTTCTACCCCAGCCATTTAAATTTTTTAAATATTATGCCGAAGATGATACTTATCTTTACTAATATTAAAAGCAAATATGTGTGCTTGCCAGTGTATACGTATATACTTTGGAGACTGAGATTATGCAAATCGAAGCGAGTTTTTCGAAGTTTTAATTAGAATTTTAATTTATTAGAGGTACGCAAAACTTTTTGATTTTTCTGTGGTACATTCAGGACATATTAACGTACAAAAACTATTTTACATCATCTTAAATTACAGCAAATTATTTTTCTAACAATACTATTTTCTCTTTCGATGAACCTTTTGCTGA